>ML977353.1:81586-369655 GCA_010015825.1 Lophiotrema nucula
GGACCGTTCAAATACTCGTCGCCGCCATCGTCCTCAACGACGTCTCGCTTTGATGGACCGTTCAAATATTCGTCGCCACCATCATCTTCAACGACGTCTCGCTTTCCGGAACCGGTAAATTGCTCATCGCCGCCATCGCCTTCGACATCCTGCCGTTTGATGACGTCGGGTTCGAAGTCGAAATCTAGGGACTCATCTATGGGATGAACGATATTACGAGCGACGACCTGCGGCGGATGTCAGTGATGCCCCTGGCTTCTGTTCAACAGCTATGATAAACTCACCTCCCCACTTCGCCTCCAAGAAGGATTGGGTCGAACATTGGTGGGAGCCTGAGGAAGCGTCGGTATGATTCCTGGATCTCGACCAGATACTTCTTGCTCAAACGCCTTCACAGATCTCTCTGCCAAAGCTGCGGGAATGGGCGCTGCCAGGGTAGGCAGCGAGATGCATGCGAGAAGCACCAACGCTTTGGAGCCATACATTCTGAAAGTTGACCGAAAACTGAAGACTAAAGATGTATCTTCCCGATATAAGGTATACAGGAATTGACGATAGATTTGGCACAGCCAGAAGAGGAATTGAAGCTAGGGAGAGAAGGGCAATTATGAAATCGCCTTGAGGCCTCCGCGGGAAGGGAAAGCATGAACTTGAGCAACGCCGCTACCTTTAACACTCAGACGACCAAACTGTGCGACCGAACGAAACGTCAATCAAAGTCCGGCGACTTATGCTTTGAGCGCTTCCTCTTGCGATCGGTACGATAGCCAAAACCCTCTGATCGATGTTGCGACGCGCATGGTAATATCAAGAAAAGGCAAAGCTGTTTCTTAAAAGCCCAAAGGTTAGGTCGTAAACCCGAGGCGTCAACCAAACCACGAATCGACGCACCCATCACACCACACCGAATTGTGACAAGATCCAGCGCTTGGTATTATTCGAACTCCTTTGATGGTTATTGGAGGTGTAGCCTCAGAGCATTAAGACTGCGCACCAATATGGAAGGCTGAAACTAGGGACGCTGGCTCACCTGCAACGCAAGGCGTCGGGCCGGGCGAGATTCAGGGTTTCGACTTCATGTTTTGCGCACGCTGGAAACGTCAACTTAACGGCTCATAAAGAACGATCGGTGCAGTGCGAGGCGTCTAATGAATGGTAGGAGATTTGGGCCTGCAATTTGCGCAGTGAGGATGAGAAAGGCTGGCCAATGGGGAAGCAACTCTCCGATGAAGGCCATCGGGGAGGATCTTGGCGGCGGGTGGGCGCTCGGACGAAAAGAAGCGATTGGGTGAGAGACACCGTTTCAGATCTGCGCACATCTGTATCAGCGCGTCACCCAGAGGACGTATGCTCCGGATAGCGTTCGTGGGCCATTACGAGGCTCTGAAAGACTTCGGTCAATTTGTTAGTTGTTGTTATACCTCATAGTGCTATTGCCAGTTGTTTTCGCATTCTGTTATCAGAGCTGACTTGATTCATTGCGCTACCTCGTGCGATGTTCCTTTTCGGAAGAATTCGACAGCCTCTCCATCGGATGGAAGGGGAAGGGCTTGCATCTCTGTACCTCACACGTATTGTTACCCATGCACAAAAGCTTAGCAATCCTTCAAGCTGCAGATACACTTTCCACACACTTTCGGGCAATCGTTTGACTACTCAGCGCTTACAATCATCTTAGTTTGTCCATGAACTCAAGAAATGACCATCTCCGTTGCCGGATCCTAGGATCATACAGCAGAAACCATAATGTGATGAGTTGCCGGCACTCCGAAAGGCTTGCATTAGAGTCCGAAGACTGAAGGCGGCACAGCAGTCTGCAACCTCCTCCCGAACACCTGCTGGGCTTTTCATGCATAACATTACTTCTGCTGCCGGATTGGGGGCGACTCGCTGCAATAATTGGCTACCGGTGTCTCGAACTCAAACTACAGCCTCGTCGCAAGTACACGGCACGTTCGCCTCCAGATTTACGATAACGAGGTACAGAAGTGGCACAGTCACAAGTTCAGAGTCTTCAAGTTGATGCTGCGATGAGTTCAGCGTGAAGTTGGAGGCGGCGAGGATGTGATAGTCCAGGTGCCTTTTGCAGCTTCTGCAACGAATGGGCAACTGGCATGAAGACGAAGCGCAGCCGGCGCGATATCATTACTATCGTGACTATCGTGACTATCGTGACTATCGTGACAAACTTCATGACCCATCATCTTACATACTAATACAAAAGAAAAGAATGCGAATCTATCGCTCAACTCCGTCTAGGACCCACGCCAGGTGCAGGCAATCCAAGGCTTCTAGCAGCAGAAATCGGACTCATCATCCCCATCACTCCATCAATCTCATCATCCACACCCTGTTCTTTTTTGTCAGAGACCGACTCTTCGACTAAAGTGTCCATGCCAGTGTCATTTCTCCTCAGCCCCCATGGTTTCGAAGCAATGATCGCGTCCCACTCTTTCGGACTCTCTTTGAGACGTTTGAGCTCTGGATGCTTGACATCGGTCAAGTTGAGACTGGCGAGGCGCTGGCCGGGCAGCGTGACAGGAGTGTCGCCGTCGCAGGCTGACCATGTGCCGAACCCGGCTTCCTCGTGTGCCAAGCGTTGAAGTTGAAGTGTGCTGGTGTGCGACCACTCGAGCGCAGCATACAGCGGGTGCCCTTCCTTGCTCTCAGCATAGTATTCATCGCGTAGTTGATGCTTCTTATACTGCCGCCTCTGCCACCAAGCGACAGTTGGTTCAAGACCCATGTCTAGCACGATGATCCAGATACCCAGCAACAAGATCAACGATATCCCCAGAACGTTGAAGCTCGAAAACTTTGTGCTAACAATCTTCTGGTTCTTGCAGAGATTCCAGGGGGTCGTGTCGTTCTTGAGCGGCTGGTCCAAGAACTCGTACATCTCCTCTGGCGGTCCATTCGCAGCAGTGGCGAAAGCATCTTGTATCGAAGCTAAAGTCCCCTTGATCCAGAACTCTGCTTCGAGCTGCCATTGATTGTCTGGAAGTGGGCCTTGGTATCCGTAGGAAAGACCATAACGTGCTTTGATTGCTGATGCGCCAACAAAGCCGAGTAGGTGGTGCATTGACATGTACGCCGACGTCCAGGCACTGTCTGCGTATTTGAGAATATCAAAATGTTTGCCTTCGCCGAAGATCTTCTTCAATTCTGCAGATCTTCTAGGGTCATTGATGCCTCGTAATGGTTCGCAGCGTTGGCCTACTGGAAGGTTTGGGTTGCAGTACTGCATTTGGTTTGCGCATGCTAGTGTTCTCATAGGCTCGTCTTGGAGGTATGAGTTGAGTGATTCACCAGTGTCTAGATCTACTATGTCATCGGCGACCTTGTGAGCGGAGAAGAAAGGGTCGTCGACTTGCTGGGCAAATCGAATGTTAGGAGCGGCCAGGAAAACAGCTTCAACATCGGCATCTTCTCGAAGTAGTGCTGTAATTGGTCTCCATTTGTTGTAACCGAAAGGCAGCAAGCTTTCATCTGGAGTGCCGTAGTGACTTTCGATACTGTGCCGATACCAGTCAGCATTGAACATACGCTCAATTGTGGCGAAGAGCTATCTACTCACCCGACAGTATACTCATACCGAGAAGTCTCACCGGAGTGTGAGCCGTCGGTTGGAATGTATGAGTTGTTGATTGGTATTTCGTACGTCCACCTGGTTCCGTTCATGTCGCCGTCACCAAGTGCACCATCGTTGTACACCATTCCGCCATATAGATATCGCACTATCGGTCCAAATTGGGTGTCATTGAAAGTCTCGGTGTAGCCTTCAGTCTTGATCACAGCACAGGTATGGGTGAGGCGTAATTGGAACCGCTCGTCAGGAGCAGTGTTAAGGCCGAAGTGCTCCAAGCTGTCCAGGTAACCTGTATCCATCATGAGGTTGTCGTTTGGGAGTACGCAAATGTCATCGCCGAAAGGACAAGCGATGCCACGATTGGACTTGAGTGGTAGCTGAGGCTTGATATAGAGATTGCAACCATCCGTATTTGTTGAGTTCGTGTAGCATTGTAATCCGTAGTTCAAGGAGGAACTGCTCAGCTTCGCGTTGTGTGGCATAATAAGCGTAAGAATCTTGGACGTATCATTAGGTTTATAAGGGTCAATAGCCCCACATTTCTCCCCTGTCAACAACACCTCGTTCAGTGTATCAGTCGTGACACGGGAGGAGAAAATCGAGGCGATACCGAACGCAGCAGCAGTAAAGAGTGCGAAGAAGATAAGAGGTAACAGACGCATGAATGGGCGCGATGCTCGTTGTCCAGAGCGCCAGGCCAGCAGGGACATGAACATTCGCCATGCTCCATCTTGTGCTGTATCTGAGTTGCGGAGGATGGCCTGCCTTTGGTGATATAGCCCATCTTCACGATCGTGCGACGAGAAGTATCTGTGGAGGCAAAAACACCCTAGTCTCCAGAAGCTGTGGTTGTAAGCTCTTGTACTTCAACGAATCGACGATGTGTACTTACCTTTTGCCAGCCATCCCTACGAATATGGCGAGGAAGGCGATAAGGAAGGCGCCACGGTCTCTCGTCAAGGTGACCGTAGCACCCTGGATCTTGCCTTGACTCCAGTTCGTCCAGAAGCCCAAATGGACTGTATATGAACTAGCTGCTGAGGACATGATCGCGCAAGTAGAGTAATATCACGATCTTCGTGCGTCGGGAAGGAGCCGAGTAGATTGCCTGCCTTAAAGGACGAACCTGGTGGGCAACCCTCAAGACTTATCAGCATAGTGAGACATCTATCTTGGCCTCCAACAAGTACCCGCCTCAAGTGCCTTACATTCTATAAGAGTCTTCATGCTATTACGACTTCAGTGTGGTTGCCCGGCTGCTGTCAGCACAGCCCGTTTGAGTAACGCGCGAGAAGGCGATCTGGAGACTGGTGGCGACATAGCCCCCAATTTTGGAAAATGCGATGTTGAAACGCAGGTGAAGAGCCAGGCAGGTGAGGAGGATGATTAAAATAGAGGACAGAGCTTCGAGCATGCTGCCTCATTTGTTCGCGTAGTTTTAAGGCCCCGTGGCTGACAGCGTAGCCGCTCGGTGTGGAGGTTTCCGTTAACTCTATTTCGGGGCCGTAGATGACAGTCGAAAGTTCGGACAAGCGTTCAGAGAGGACATAAGTCCAGCCTTCGCCTAGGGAAACAGAAAAGGCTAATGTACAGAGGTATGGTGCAGGTGGAACGGATTGTGAAGACGCGTCGAGATGAACGACAAGAATAGCAACGCCTTGTACGGATAAGGCGTAGCGCGGCCTTAAACTGGCGCGAGTCCCCGCTGCCCTTGCCTTTCGACGTCAACACCCAGCAGCTCTGCGGGAAGGACCCGTGGAGCCTCAAATCACTCTGCAAAGAAAGGGGCTCGCCCACGCGAAATCTGTGGCATATATTGCGCTGAACCCGTAGTGCTGACTATCCTGGTCATTTGGCCCCAATCTTGCTCTACGAGAATTGCGGGGTGGTCACGAATTACCGCGTTCGCTGGAGCCAGCCAGACCACAACAAGCACCTCGACACAAATAGTAAGGAGTAAGAAGAGTTAGATTCGAGATCGTATTCCAGATCGAGTAAAGCGTATGTGTATATTTGACTTTGCGCGCTTGTATTGACTGTGGTCTGACGCGCATCTACATTTCCCTCTCATACTTACTCCTCGCTCTCAGCTTTGGACCCCATCTATAGAACACCCAAGGAATAGGCGCCATGGCTACAGTGCAGAAAGCCAGCAAAGTAACCGCCCAGTTGGTTCCCATTGCCTTGAACATCTGATTGATGAACAAGGGAAAGCTTGCCGTCAGCATATACCGGGCGAGACTGTTGGCACCGGCTGCTGAAGCTCCATACAAGGGTCCGTATGTGTCTATCATGAACATATTGGCTCCTACGTATGCGAGAATCGAGCCCAACATAGTGATGCCTTGTGCGATGATAGGTACGATCCATGGTATGCTCCTAAAATTGGGGGCACAATGTTAGCGTAGGGTTTCGAATGAGAGGGTATGGGCATGAAGTCAGGTCTTCGCAAAGTCAGTATAAGCTAATATTTTGATAGTACGGCTAAAGTAGTAATCCGATATTATGTTATG
Organism: Lophiotrema nucula; assembly: GCA_010015825.1. Lineage (NCBI taxonomy): Eukaryota > Fungi > Ascomycota > Dothideomycetes > Pleosporales > Lophiotremataceae > Lophiotrema > Lophiotrema nucula. The sequence goes on from ML977353.1 coordinate 87,689, forward strand.
ATGACTTTGACGAAGGATATTGACTCTGTACCCTGGCCTTACGTACGGTCTTGCTGTCCAGGCGAACATGAATAGACCAGCTGGCAGTATGAATGAGCCGACCATGGATGGGTAAAGGCGGTGCTCGGGTGGAAATTCATGGGATGGTGTCATGGCTCTGAAGGTGCGATATTTGGCTTGGTAAATGTAGATGTCCATGGCTATAAGAGTTCCAGCAGCAACCACGGCACCTGTGATCAGGCCGAAGAACGAGAGGCCTTCTTGGCGAAAGGAGAAGGAGTATGTGGTGGCGTAAACGAACGGAGAAGCGACCACGAAAGTATACAAGAGCGCGAACTGGAAGGAGCAATACAAGCAGACGAAGCCTACGATGGGTTCAGTGAAGAGCATATGAACCGGACGCGTAATGGTCTGTGTAAAGAACTGCCTGAAGATTTTGGAAGAATCTCGTTGGGCCTCTGGCAGCACTATGTTCTCCCTCTTCGAAATCTTTCGTATGATGACCTTACGGTAAGATTCGTGCACAAGGCCCAAGAATGGAAAGATGGCAGCTGCGAAGAACAGCGTGGTCCACATTGTCCAACGCCACCCTTTGGCCGCGACCACGAAGTTTCCAATCATTGGTCCAAGGAGTGAACCAATGAATGGTATGGAATAATAGATGGCCAGCGATACACCACGCTTGTCCGGGGGAGTAGTATCAGCAATCGTTGCGCTTGCGATGCTGACACCAGGCGCTCCAAACAGCCCAGCGAAAAACCTGCATCCGCAAAGACTGGCTAAACTCTGAGAGAACCCAGAACCAAGGATGAAAAGCGCAAACACTGGAGTGGTAGCCAAGTATACGACCTTCCTTCCAAAAGTTTCGCTCATTGGCGAAGCGATCATCGGGCCAAAGCCCATTCCAAGAGCATAAAATGACAGTGGTAGCAGTGCGAGTGTCAGGGACACGTCGAATTCAAGAGCCACATCCTCATGACCGGACGCATAGATTGAGGTCGCAATTGTCGAGACGAAGCCAATGGACGATACAATCAACGTGGTATATGTCTTTCGAAATATGGACCAGTTCCGTGCATTGCGAGGGTCGTTCTCCCAATCCAGGATGGCATCGACGGCGGTTCTTTGCTGACTTCCATTATGGGAGGAGCTGTTTGACATGAGGAAATTCAATGGAGTCCATGATGAATCTAGAAAACGCACACATGACTCTTTATAGTTCCACGGCAGAGGTAGACTTTTCCGGTTTATATCCGGCAGGTTAACCTATGTGGGTAACCGAGGTGAGGATCTTCGGCCTCTTTCCCCGCACACTGCAGTCGGCGCCGACGTCGCTCTTCACGATTGCGCTCAGTATCAAATCGAAGTACGAGTAGGTAGGTATTGTGTAATACGCTTCTCCTCAGATCAAAGCTTGCACAAGTGGTCAGCACATTACAAGTTACTCATTGCTTGTGTGTGAATGGAGGTATTAGTTTGATCATTCCCAACGAAGCGAATTCTGAAAACTCAAGTGACAAAAGATAAGTGCATGCGCATGCTTCACCACAACATCTCCAAAGCTTCTTCGTTTCCCTTTGCTTTTCTGTGGTATTTCACTTCCTCTTGATTACTTGTGGACATATCCGATTCTGTTGCCACGCCGTTATTTTGCGTTCCAAGGTTCGTCTCATTTCGCCAAACATGCACTTTTCTACCCTCCAGCAGATCTCGTCGACACCTACTTCGATTCTTTCCTCTGTAAAATCCAAAGCTAGTGAGGTTTGTACGCAAATTATCGGTTTGGCCGAAGCCTGCCCGTATCGATGCAACACTGAAGACGCATCATCTAGGTTCGAATAAGACTCAGCCAACTTACGCGCAACACGAGGCTGGGACGCTTATGATAAAATTCATCAAACGCTGACAGGGCCACCAACTCGTTTCCAAAATGGTTGTTGTTCAGCGTCTGGAGCTGTGGCTGGTGTGGCGATTGTGGCAGTGCCTCCTCGGTGGGAACAGGGTTCAAGTTGGGGGCCAGAATAGCTGACCGGTCTGGAGATTGGACTGTACGCGGGGCAATACGAAACTTTCTTTTAATGAGATATACACCAAGGGCAGACTTCTTCTCTCGATCACTATTGTCTCCCAAAAAATTCTGTCACCCGACCGAGTATGGCACCAGTCAAAGAGTGCTATGTATGCGAGGCAGCTGTTCGACAAGGTAACGAGGCCGTGGTTGAACATTATGACAACTTTCGAAGATTCTACGAGCGACATTTGTTGAAAGGAAAAAGAGATGAGATTGAGAAGCACAAATTTCAATACCAGGCGATCGATTCAGAGAGTTGCACACGGTTGTTAGAGATTATGCCTGGATATAGCCAGGACCCGATCGTTTGCACACTACGGGCCGTCGATATCGACAAACCCCCAGAATATACCGCACTATCATATGTATGGGGGACCTCGCACCGGACTAGAACGATAAAGGTCGATGGTGAAGACTTTCTGGTCAGATCCCCCCAGCAACGAAAAGAGCGTCTACTAACATGTTGTCAAGGTGACCGATAATCTCTGGTACGCCCTTTGGCATATTCGCCTCCCAAATCGTAGTAGTATGATGTGGGTAGATGCTATTTGCATCGATCAAGAAAATATCGATGAAAGGAATCAGAGCGTGGGGAACATGAAGTCCATTTACGAGAACGCACATGAGATTCTCGCTTGGCTTGGACCAGACGATCAAGGCGGGTGCGATGCAATGGGGGGGATCTTCTGCATCTACGACCATTACACCCGTCTCATTGATAAGTATGGAACGCCAGATGCCGCCTTTAAGCACATGGTCGATACGAACAATTGGTACGGTGATCTTGCGCCAGACGAAGAGACCAGGATTGGGAATTGGTCAGGCATCACTAGACTTCTATCTCTGAGAACATGGTTTCATCGTGTGTGGATACTTCAAGGTGGGGGCATAAGTCTATTCGGAACCTTGAAAGTATTACTAACAATTTGCAGAAGGAACGGTTCCCGTCAAGACAACTTTCCGTTTGTGTGACTACCAGGTCTCGGCGAAGGCAGTATATGAGGTTATCAGCATGGTTGATCGATGCCCCTTCGAGTCGTTTCCTCGCAACATAATCAAAGAGTCTGGGTTTGAGAAGACTTTTGCCTTGGCTAATCTTGCCAAAAAGAGGCGTGTATTACAAAAACGTTCCATGAAAGCTGCGAAGCAGAACGATTTCCCACTATTAGACATCCTCGCTACAATGCGGCATCATAAGGCCAGCGACCCTCACGACAAGGTCTATGCAGCAATAGGATTCGCCACCGATATCCCTGAAGACGCGCCTATACCTATTGACTACCGAAAGAGTTTCTCTGAGATGCTACGAGATGTAGCTCTGACATGTCTCCACCAAGAATCGCACCAGCTTAGATTTCTGGGTTTCGCTGGTCTACTAGGAACATGGCATATGCCTGCAAGCTGGATACCCGACTGGCTGTAAGTTCAGAGGGAACATTGGCAGGATACACATCACTAATCTTTTCTAGCTTCTCCGGCGATCTGTCTCCGCTTCCTAAGGAAGTTACCACCGGACCTGACACTGGCAAGTCATTGTTTGATGCTTGTGGATCGAATCATAGAGTCTGGAAGGAGAAGGAGTACAGAGGCTTGGCTCCCTTTGTGAATGAACATACGCTCACAGTGCATGGTATTCTGGTCGACACGATTCGCAGCAAGAGTCTCGTGGCAGGAGAAGACCAGAATCTTGGTACGTTGGAGACCACGTGGATGCTGCCAAACATGATCGAATTGTACGAGCCGACTGGAGAGATAATGGAAGCAGCATACCTGAGTACACTGGTCTCTGATCTTAAAATGAAAGACGGTGAGGTCATTGGCAGGGGTGGTCGCATGTACTGGCGCAACCGAGAAAACAGACCAGCCGACCACGTATACACACAGCAGGCGATATATCAAGCGTGCAGATATCGCAGCTTTATCACAACCTTAAAGCACAGATATATTGGCCTTGCTCCTTACTGGTGCCTTCAAGGCGACGCCATCTTCATGCTCAAAGGAGGAGAGGTATTATACCTTGCTAGACCCACCGTCAATGGTACGTATCATTACGTGGGAGAAGTTTACCTGCATGGCATGATGGATGGCGCCGTACTTGATCGCTTTGAAAGAGGGGATGGCGCAATGCAGACTATCGAATTCGTACCCGTTCGAAACGAAGTCGTGGACAGCACGAAGGCGATACCAACCGCTCCAGTCAACAAGAAGGTTGCTAAACTAGCGCCAAACATCAACAGTGTGCAGTATACAAATGTATACGAGGAGTTGTACCCGTTCCATCATATCGACGTTGGTCCCCGCATCGATGAATATCTCCAAGAAGTCATCGTGTACCTCATGAATGAAGTATATATGGAAACTGGCTCAGAGAGGGCGGCTTACCGCGCAGTATGGTTGGCGAACTGGCAAGACCGCGCCGAGGAAGCGTTGCTCAATCAAGTACACTTCGACGTCCAAGCTACGACTTCTAAGAACGGCCTTGCAGGAAGGGAATTCGCTATACGATCATACATTCGTGCTGCCATGGCGCTCGAAAAGGAGCGCATGGAGACACAAAAATTCGGGCAATTTCGCAACGTCCTAGACGATGGACAAGTTTTACTTCTCGGCCACGAGTCTGAAAGATACAACGACTATAAGAAACCCGAGCCTAAAGAAAAGAGGGTTGAACGACAGTTGAGTCATGATGAGCGTCTAGCACGGCAACTGCAAGAAGAAGAGTACTTGCGTTTTAAGCACCAGCAGCCAGCGTCCAACAAGCCTCACGCAGACCGCATATCGACACATCGAGCAGATCCCGAATGGCCCCTCAGACGCCCCAAACGAGGTCCGCCAGTACGACTTATGCATCAGGAGACTCGAGGTCCGCGTCATCTTCGATACACATTCCAAAAGCCCGACGAACATTTCTCCGAGTTTGCTGCAGATCTCGCAGCGATACAGGAGAGAGGAGAGATACCCCCGCTGCTCTTCGGAAAATGGGCAACAGACCCCGAGTGCCGTCCCAGTATTCAAATCGTCACCTACGGTCATCCTGGAAGAATTTGGTGGGAAGATGACTACGGGAATGAAGTTGACGGACCGGATCTGAGCGATTTCATTCAACCAGAGCATGCAGACAGATTGGAGGATGAGGAATTCACGGCGCAAATGGCCGGCATGTCGTACGCTCGCGGCATGATGGAAGACCTAAGGGAGAACTACACGGATGACAACGGCAATGTGGTCAAGGGCGTGATCAACATTACCAAGATCCCTTCCTACACAGGAACAGAATTGAAGGAAAAGGAGATACTTCAAGCATCCCACTCCTCGTATCTTCTGTCTACGAAGGACTGGAAGAAAGCGGTAAGCGATGGCAGGGTAGATGGGAGCGAAGAGCCATCAGTGTCACGAGGGTCCAATTTTCACAAGGACGAATCATCATGGTCGGAACTTGTGGCCAATGGGGATTGGGAAGGCGAAGAAGAGGCACATGTACCTGGTGAATTTGTCCTATCCTTGCAATGGGACCCACCGGAGGATCTGGAGAGTGATGATGTCGATAGTGGTCTCGAGAGTGGGAAGACACCAGAGGTTGCTCACACGGGTCAGCTCAATTTCGTCATTTTACCAAAAGTTCGATAGACAGACTCTAGGAACATGTTTACTGCGTCGCTTGCGGTAAAAATAATTAGAAAGACAAGTAGTCTAATCTTGAAAATACTTCGGTTCCCAAATCTTTGCTAAGTCTAGGTTGCTTCCAATCTTCTATTGCTCCATGCGGGAACAGTACAGTCCGATAGAATCGTCGGCTCGACTCTTAATCGTGGCCCCAATCGCGCTCGCGCTCGCGCAATCGACGTCGTCCGTCCTTCATCTTCCGTTCAGTACGATAATTGACCACTTCAGACACACATAGCGTAGCTGCAACACCGAGAAGTACGCCCAATCCAAGGCTCTTTGATTTATCCTTTTGAGAACTGCGATACCCGCTGGTGTCCCGTGGGCATGAATAAACGAGCTCTTGGCCACGATCTTCATCTTCATGTGGTTTCCGGTACCGCTTTTCATATGCGCGATAGTCTATCTCGCGTGAATTTTGACGACCATATTCTTCGTCGTAGTCCCAATCTCGATCTGGATGTCGTGGTTGGTAGTATTGGAGCGCGTATTCGTCACGGGCATCTTCGTAGGCACTATGCTCTTCCTCTGGGTATGATGATCTCTTGGGGTCGGGAGACTGCGTTCTCGACTGTTCGTTCGATTCTGACTCCTCGCAAGTAGACTCCTCACAGTCTACTTTCTTTGTCGTCCAGGTAACTCGAAGTTTGCCGTCAGGGTCCCGGGATCGATGCTCTTCTCTGCTGAACTCGCACCTACTGAAGTGATAAGTCTCGTGTCAAGTAGCTTGATGAGAAATGAAATGAGTAACGCTTACATGCTTCTTTTCTTGACAACGAAGTTGGCCCGATATCGTGTGGGCAATGTTTCACTACTTTCTGTCAAGCTAGTCTACAGCATATTAGCTCTGCCTTGAATCCCTTTTATCATTTTGTTGAGTTGGTCCTTCGTCCTTCAAAGATGGAGGACTATCGTGCGCCCTTTGCCCTCCTGCTGATGCCCTCTTCCAACAAGGCTGCACGGAATGATAGGCGCACAATTTTCAAAAGGAATCAGCCTAATATTTACTTGCTTATTCTTGATATCAGTTTTATATTAAAGGCTTCAAAGAGAATACTTTTCGTTCTGGAAAGGGCGTGAGTCGCCTTGCAAGCGCGTCCTTCATTGCTGTCGGGTGGTGCCATGCATGCCCCGCCAACATCCCAGGAATCAGGACAGGCTTACTTGGGACGTACCCTCTAAGCTTGTAGTATAGTCAGTTCTCCCTAACCCACCAAGGTCTTGAGAAGCGTCCTGCGGTCGCTCGAGCATCTTCAAAGGAGGAAGTACTCAATAGACCTTTTCAAGCTAGGTCAACATCCCCTCAACCTTCGCAGACAGGTACCGAGACAAGTCGAGACAAAGTTACCCAGCAAGTATAATAACGGATTCCTGTCTCCGTTGGTAAAGCTACGCACGGCCTGCCTGTTCTCAGTGACTCATCTCCCAGATAGCAGAAAAAATGCTTCTCACTGGATCTTTACTTAAGACTAGGAAGGCTCCAAGTTTGCTCGTCGCGCATTGCCGCGGGCCATGGCAGCGATTACTGGTGAATTTGCACCTTACGTCAACATGCTCTCAACAGCCCCAACGACCTGAGCAACGAATAGCATAGTCGCGGCATGTCCCCCTTCTTGATCTTCTTTGGGGCTTGCTCCCTTTGCTGTTCGTCTGTCGTCTGCGATGACTGGCTCTCTGAGGATGTCTCAGGGTCATCAATTTCTTCCACGCTTTTAATGCTAGGGCTCCTTGAGACCTCACGAGAAGGCGAGGTGGTTGGGCTCTGCTCCATAACGACGGTTGTCTGTCTCGTGTTTATTGTTGAAACCTCACGAGGAAGTGACGTTGTTGGACTCTGCTGCATGACCGCGGTGGTCTTCTTAGTGTGTTTTGCCTTGGTGCTACGCTTGTGGGTGGGATCCTTGGTCGTGCTTTGCTGCGTAGTTGCGTTGCGGCCTGTGGTCTTTTTGCTTTGGGAACTTTCCGAGACTCTTCCTTGTTTGACAGTCCGGGTCTGGGTCTGACCCTTGAGCTTTGCGTTCTCCTTCTTATGCGTGCGCCAGCCGATGAATGTCTTCTTCTTCGTTTCTAGCTTCCTTTGCTCCTCCATCTTCGGCGCTGTTGTCTCGATTTTGGTCTGGTATAGCTCCGGTAAAGTACTCGCGTCGTCTTTGTGATTAGGTGTGCTTCTACTTCCCGGAAGACTACTATGATTTCTATGTTTCTCGAAGAAGAGGAAATTTTAATCCGTGGTTTGCGGGAGACAGCTGGCAAGGGAAGCCGAGCACGGACACATTTCCATCACAACTTTACCTCGCCGACTTGCAAAAACGGCAACTCTAAGAGGATCCTCGAATGTAAGTACCAAACATTGATATGTCATGAAGGGCAAAACGATGGGATTACTCGCCCACAGAGGATTGGAGGTAGATCACGATGACACCCTTGACCCTCCCTCACTACTAGTTGCTTTTCCTTCACCACGTCATATCAATTCTTCACCTTGGTCTCCCGTCATCGACAGGATATTCTCCAGCGCTTTCGATCCATCCCCACGCTCGGTAAAGACTCTTGAGCCTCGCGTCTACAAGCGCGTCAAAAATGCAGATGTCCGTCATACCAGCCACACCTTGAATCCTGCGAAAGGCAAGATACGGCATGCATCAGAGTTTCCATCCACGAGTCCGCTGCGTGAGGTATGCACAACATACGACGAAGGTCAGAATATTGTCCAATTGCCATATTATCCAAGTCGATTCTTCTTGGATATTTGCTTAAATTGCAACATGAGCGCGGGTGTCGGTGGCCTGACGGGGCAGGTGCTCGCTACCGCAGTCTAGATAGTAGCCCCGCACCGACTTCTTGTAAAAGTGCTTCTCAGACAAACGACGGGCCTTCTTGGTGACATTCGCAGCGGAGATAGGATCCTAGGTGGGTCCGTTCTGGTGAAATATCGCTTATCTTAGCCAGGTACTTCCCCCTGAAACAGATTACGTCTTCTCCGTAAGTCTTCGAAGGAGGCTTAGCTAAGGCAAGACTACTGTCCCCAAGAGAGCAAGTCTTGACGTATGCTAAATTGGTCTGTCTTCTTTCTTTTCCTCCCGACCGCCTTCTTCGTACATCATGCGCAGGGTAGGCATGTGGTGCTCTACATAACGCGACATTTGATTCAATACCTTGTTTGGAGTACGGTGTTGGTGCATGGGCCGCTTGGACACATCGCTCAGGCCAATGTGGGGGACTGACTTTGCAAGATCCTGTTGAGCCATTGACTTTAGAGGAGAAAACTGTTTCCAATATGGCTGTCTTTCCGCATGGTCCTGCATCACAGCATGCGATGTGTCGACAGTCACCTGAAACCACTTCGAGGTTGTTTCCCGCGGCTTCAAGGTGTCTTCGAATGGCATGGGCGGAGTGGTGCGTTCTGATCGTCCTAGTAGGACGTCTGTTTCGACTGGGGAGGTCGTGGTGTCTGGCAGCGGGCGATTGATCAATTGGGACGGTCGCAGCATCTCTTCGACCCCGTTCCCCATCGGAGTTTCATGCATAGCCCTATCCTGCTGTGCCTCGTCGCTGCGCTGTTGGCTCTCGGTGTCTTGTCCGCCGTCGTCTGTAGTGACTCTCTCCAGCGCGAAACGGATGGGGGACGCACTCAACGCTTTCCGTGCGGACTCCGGATCGCGATAGATGGCCATCGCAGCATTGTCCACGGGACTGTGATACTCGTACTAGCAAACAAGCAAACACGTCAGCACGATTGTTTTCTAAGACGCTGCGTTGACGCCGCAAAGGGGCTAGGGGGCCACGAACCCGCAGGTACCTGTACATGCTGATCTCTCCAAAGCGCTGCAGCACGCGGTAGATCTCGCGGCTCTCCGACAGGTTTGCTGGCCGAGGCTGGATGCGCAAGTGCACCGACCGTGGGGCCAGCAGCTGCGTTGATGCCCTGCGGGCGACGGACATGGCGACGGGCGGTGTGCGCGATGGTGAGGGTGAGGGTGGTACCGAGGGTTTGAAGAAAAGTCCGATGGATGAGCTGCCGTTCCCGAGGACCAGGGTTTGGGGCGGGCACGATATCACGTGCCGCTTACGGGTCTTACTTCGTCTTACGCATCGTCATCGAAGATGCACGGCAAGGATAGATGACTTTCAAGGTGGTGTAGCATGCATTGATGTATACTATGCTATTTGTGATACCGACTGCGACAGCGTGACAGCTCATCGCGTCTCGTAGAACGCCTGGCTCAACCTTCATAGTGGGAGCTCCCAAGACCCAGAATCCCGAGCCCTTTAATTATATGCAACCTCATGTAGTGCCCAGATGACTGTCCAGTCTCTGAATTGTCCAGTCTCTGAATTGTCCAGTTTTGTACCGCTCACAGCAGTGTCTCTTATTCCCCCGTGGTATATGGCGCCCAAAAAATACAGATAATCCAAAACTCCTTCGCAATGCTGGTAAATGCAAATGATGTGGTGACATTGGCCTACTTCGACGACAACCTCTTCAGCATCTTCGGCTTCTTCCGCATCCGTACGCTCTTCATAACAGCTGCGTGTCCTACCACGCGGTCGCCCGATCGTCGAAACTTGACTGAGTAGAGTGGGAGGTCTTGGTCCGACGGTGGAATGTAGTCCATGTCGACACCCTCGTCCTCATCCTCATCCGCACTCGACGAGCTGGAGGCCCTCGACGACGTCCGTGACTTTGGATCGCAGATGTGGCACTGGTCACCGTCCTCGATCATCTTCTTGACCAGGTTGGTGATGTCTTTGACGTGCGATGCGTCGCACTGCATCCGTGTGTTGGCCTGCCGCCGCATTCTGAGCTCTGCAGGCGACATGCTTTCGTAGGACGAGAGCTGTGATGATGATAATGATGATGGAAAGTCGGCCGAAGAAGCAGAGTCATCGTCGCTTGGAGGCGTGAGCGGTGCATATGCGTAGCATGGCGGAACTGATGTGTCTACGCGTAGGCTCTGCTGGTGAAATCGATATGCGAGGTCGCCGATCGAGCACGGCGGTGGTGTGGGGAGTCGTGTCGGCAGCGGAGCTATATGTATCGAGGTGGGCGAGACATTCATGGCGGCTCGCTCCGCCTCGTGGATGGACGACGGCCGCCGCATGGCCTCCTCGAAAGAGAACTCGCGGAAGAAGTCCATCTTGTCGTCGGTCGATAGACAGATGAGGTGTTCGCTCGAGGCACGTTACGTTCTCTGCTGATAGAGCGGTCTCAGCAGCACTCAGAGGCTGCGAGAGGCGGGCCATCGCTCAGGTAATAAGGCGCTGGGCCAGCATGAGCCGTCGTTTAGCGGAGGGCTACCAAGTGCGCCCGAGTCCGCGGAGAGCCATCCAGACGGCGCGAGCAAAGCCAGTGGCAAAGGCCGGCCAGTCAGCGTCCTCGCGCGATGATGGTGGCGGGCCGGATGAAGAGCCTTGAAGAGGGTTCGCCTGCAACACTCTCTGTTTGGGTCTTGCGCCGGTGCTCGAGTCCTGGAGCGGCTCCTTGCGCAAGCCCGGTACGCCCATCGAGCATGCATCAAGGCATCAAGGCATCAAGCGGCAGAAGCAACATGGACGCTGCGCTCCCACGGGTGTTTGGGTTGCACGGCGCTGGACCCATCCTCTTCTGCCGGCAGGCAGAAATTGGGCACAAGGGCAGCTGGACGCGATGTCTGGTGGCGCTAGAAGCCACGAAGAAGGCCTATGGAAGAGATTTTCGTCATATGCTACCCTGTGGTTCTCGCCTGGCCTCAACACCACTCGTCTGCGCTCCGCCGCCCGCGATCGTCGTGTTTTCGCTGAGCTAGAGCGGGCCCTGTGAGGGAAGGCCCACTCTGGTGCAGAAGATCGCTGGAACCTCCAGCGCCCGGCGTCCAGAAGCGTACCAGACTCTTGCTCCCAGCGTTGTCGCTTTCCAACGCTCGCAGGGGAGCCCTGCCGGAAGTCTTTCGATCTGCTCACGAGGCATCTGGATCGGTATCGCCGGCAACTTCAGCCGTACCCTGTGTTGACTGGTGCCACGAGCATATCAGGTTGATGAAAACAGGCGCGCCAGAGTGGTGGGAATAGCTTATGGCCGGCATAGTGCATACAACGCTCAGCCAATGCACGCAAGGAAAGCCTCTCCTCCTTTGTCCCCAAGAAACCTGGCGTCCGACAGCCCACCACTTCGTTCCCATTCCTATAGCCGTGCCCCTGGATCTCGGAGCAGTTGCTCTTTCCTCCTCGCTATTGAAGTCTGGTCATATTACCAGCTAGTCGAATAAAAAGTCTGCATTTCTTGACCTTTGAATGTGTCACCACGGGGTCTCCTTTGACACCCGCCCTACGATTGTCTAGGCGTCGTGCAAGCCGAGCTTATTCAATCCTAGGCGTCTCTGCATGAACGCCACACGTTTGACCCTCGAGAATTACGGGTTCGTGATTGGAAGTTCATCGCTACGAGTACCGACGTGCGGACCTGTCTACTGGGACGTAGCTGCTGCACCGACGGACGCCACGAGGATCCTCCACGCTCTGTCCAGCTTACCAGATCATTAGCGTACCAAAGCTGGTCCAAGTACACCAGGATTTCCCGACTTGGTGGGAGAAAGTCAACAATAGTCGGTCAGATTGAAAGAGCTGGGGTAAGGTTCACCATCTGGGTGAACTCTGCGTCCTCCTAAGGGATTCCATATTGAATGCGAATCGTTCGACGAGTATGCACTACAAACTAGTGTAGGACTTTTCCTACACGTATCGCCAGCAAAATCGACATATTACTCATTTCGAAGACAACCTAGTCAATAGGTCAATCTACCTCCGACCAAATTACACCCGGCTTTGGACTGCATTTCCAGAAGCTGAGGTGGCAAACAAGTGCCGTCTTAGGGGGTCTAAAGTACTCGGACCTGTCGATCTTGGGTCCGCGCAAATCAGACTACATGCGCCACCAGGCACTGCCGAACTCAATTCTCACCTCTGCGTTCGCTGGACATAGTTGGCGTTAGGATCTCCAGCTGCGCTCAGCTGTGACATTATGGATAGGCCAGCCCTACAATCTCGGGCTCGCCGGAAGCCTACAAGCTGATCAATCGTTAGGTGAACGCTTGTCTCACTCGACATGAAGTGTGCAAATAGGCCTTCTCTGGTCCTATCATCGATGACAGCAGCCCTTCAATCTTACCAAGTCGGGTAATCTATATGAGTCCAGAAGAGGAATCATCGCCGCGATTGATGGAGACTAAAGGTATTACTGGACGCTCCATTGCTTTATCTCATTGCCGGGGATCATCTCAGTCTTTGCCGGCTCTTATGACAGGAAGGTCCAACTTCCACGACCATCTAGCGAGCATCACCTGGCATAGTCCACCTATATCATATCAGGACGCTATAACAGCCACACGCCGTCTAGGTCTATCTTCCCTCCGAATCAACAGCTTGGTATCATTCAAATCGATCATGCAGACTGGATCTACGAATCAGAACGTATGGGAGCTGCGTATGAAGATGCTTATCTTACGATCGCCGCCTCCCACACGTCAGACTCCAGTGAAACTTGGTCTTCCAGTCGCCCTAAGCATCCATTCGCTGTCGAACTACCTCACATATCTCAAACCGGTCAACGCGAGGGGTCTCTATTCGCGACCTCAATATCTGCTGATTGCGTCTCGATCGCGCCAAAGCTGGGCCTCTCGCGTACGGCGCATGGTCCCAACAGGAGTGGCCTCTTTCAGAACGCATGGCGTTCACACCGCTGAAAGCCTAGTCTGGTTCTGTAGAGTGCTATGTCAACGTGAAACAGGCGGTTCACTTTACTCTACTGCACGGAACCGCCGATGAAGGACAACAGCATGACCATTCTAGCATGCTGAGGCTGGCTTCGAACTATCAGTGCTTCGCTCTACCGTAGAGCGAGGTGGATCAGCAACTCCTATCTGCATGTATCAAAGTCCAAGCCGTACCGCCAATCGACAGCTTGTTTAGATTCTAGACATATTCGGAACAGCTTCTTGGACGGTGCCGGATGGATGAGCATGTGTTTCTGCCGGACGAGAAGCTACTCTGCCTTGATCTGCCGAGCAAGAAGCAAACAGCATCACAGTCCGAGGGAACAACATGCAGGAGGTATCAGCGTTGCGAACCGTTAACTCGCAACCCAGATGACTGTGGAAATTTTCATAAGCAGGTAGATGTTGGTGTGTCTGTATATGCTCCGTCATAGCTCAGTAAGCAACCTATGATCTAAATATGCCTGCGATGAGTTAACAGCATTGCAACGCATCGTACCGGACAACTGCAATGTTTTCGATATTTCAGTCGAAATTTAACCACTTCTATTCCAAGCCCAGGGTATCGCGAGATGCTGCTCGGTCGGGAATGCTGTGCAACGCGGAATTGCCGAGAATCTGCTTCTAACAGCCTCCTCTGATCTGTTTGACAATCAAAATGTCGACTGCTGGATTATCTTCACCGTTGTGCTAAAGTTTCGATATTCTTTGTTCATTTGCACCAACATGCTCATCCGCATCCCTGCATCGCATATTTCGCCGCTTGCGGCAATACGTGAACAAAGGCGCGAACGGCACCTCCCTGCATACAAGACCTCACAAAGATGGCAATCAGACCGACCCCATCTCCGTGATTGTTACTAACGCTAATATCCAACCCACGTTGCAATAAATCACTCGGTCAAGCGCCTTTAGAGCTATAAAAGAACCCTACCTAGAATTCGCAGCAGGAGCCTAATACAACAATGTCCCTCTTCAGCAGATTCCGAGAACTGCTCGGTTATGGCGACCCCGAAGAGCCACGCTCATCCCGAAAGCGCAAAGCCTACGAACAACATCATCGTCAATCAAAGCGCGTCCAACCCGACGTATCAGAGGAAGATTCGGACGACGACACCTCCCTTGCAGACTTCGACGACGAGACTTCTGAACAAGAGGCACAGCAGTCTGCGAACCGAAAGTACTCTAGTTCGACTGGAAGCTTCACGTATGAGAACTTTGAGCCGTATCGACGTCCTTCGCAGCATCAACCTTCTACGGCTTCTGGAACGATTCGGGTTGCTGGGAGGAGGGATGAAGACTGGATGGATGAGAATAAAAAGAGGTGGGAGGATGCACCGAATAAATTTGCGAGGGAGATATTGAAGAGGAAGGGTGGCGATGTGGAGAAAGCGGCGAAGGAGATCAGGAACCCTAATATCCATCCGGGTCTGGGTCTGGAGAAAGATGATGATGAGTTTATCCTTGCCTCTGAGCCTGAGTACGCGTTTCGCGATGTTGAGATTCGAGACTCGCTTTGGCAGATCTTGGATAACATCCAACGGTTCTCTAAAGATCACTGCGCTTTTGACTTTCATGACACTGCGAAGCTCAAGAAGGCTTTCAACAAGATGACCCCGGAGACGATCAAGATTATCGGATGTGTGGCATCAGGAGGGCCCGGGGGCTACGAGGGATGGTACGAGTTGTTCACCAACGAATCGAAGCGTCGCCCACTGGTCTGCGCCATCATCGGCAACGTGCTCGTCGAGCAGGTATTCCAACACGTCTTCTTCGGTGCGGGCGAGGCAGAGCAAAAAGAACTTGCTAAGATCCAGAAGAAGCATCGCAATGCAGACGGTAAGCTAACATTCAGTAACTCTTCATATTCTAGACTAACAGTCCCAGGTTTCGACCGCAACACCCTGTACGCGAACCTCATCTCCCAACACCTCAAACGCGACCAAAATACCCTTACCCTTCCATCTGGCTTCACCGCCCACGCCCACGCAATCCTCGAAGCCATCCTCACCCACCTCCTCCCCATCCTCGACCTCAAAGCCACCCCAACCAGCGCAGAAGAAGAATCAGCCATCATCAACTCCCTCTACAGCATCATAGCCTGGTCCGGCATCCTAAGCCTCATAATGCGCGCCGACCCGCACACAGTGTACTACTTCACCCCCGTGTTCAAGGAAGACACGTTCCGCTACGAGTACGCGGAGTGTTTCAACAAGAAGGAGATGGAAGCCACGCACCCGCGCCGTCGCGAGTCCTGGCCCGCAGACATCTCCGAAAGTGAGCAACGGCGCGCGAAAGGCGACGAGCCGTTGACGCAGATCACGATTTTCGCGGGCCTGACTGCGTACCGTGTTGGTGGGATTGAAACAGGGGAGAGCAGTGTTGAGAAGCCTGTGTATCTGCATGAGGGGTGGGCGAGGAAGGGGATTAGGGCAAGGATTCTGACGCATGGGTGGGTGTATTGTCGGTGGGGGCGGGCGAGGAAGTTTGTGAAAGGGAAGCCTGCGGATGAGGAGGAGGTTCATGGGGCGCAGTGGAGGGAGCCTGGTTTCGTAGAGTTCGAGGACGTGGTTAGGGGGAGGAAGAGGACTAGGTGAGCGATGGGTAAGGGCGGTGGTGGGTTTTGTGCGAGTGCAGAATGGTAATGCTGTTAGGATGCGTTGATTTCCTGTGACAGTTATAGTCCCAGCTGTAAGTTTGATGAAGATCAGTGCGCTTGACATGAGAGAAGGTAGAGAAACGTGGGACCGTAACCCCGGAGTAGGGGTACAGATACTATAGTTGTATTACCCTACAGAAGCGCTTCGTCTACCAAAAACTACTAGGTGGGATTTCGACTGAACGATTACAGCGCTTCAAGAACAGTAATACATGTTGGAACGGCTGCAGCTAGAAAATGGAGTGTTACCATCGCACCGCCTTCAGAAATCCACGCATATCATCCATCTGTAAGGATCTATCTTGCCCAAGTGATTCAGAAATTTCTACAATGTTCCCGTTCGTATCTACCCAAACATCCGGAACGACCAGCGTGTGCCACCTCCGGCCACGAATCGACCAATTGAGAAGTCTACCGGCAACCGTCCGTAGTATCTCATGATACCTGATGACACTAGATACCGTATGAGGGTAATGTGACTCGTTGGTGCTGATGTGAAGTTCTATTGAATCTCGTATTGTGTGGCCCCATTTGATCCAGTGTTGTCTGTCCGTCAACAAGAGTGGACTGATGTTAATGAGCGGGCCCTCGCTTTCAAGGGTTGTACCGGCCATGTCAAAAGTCAGATTGATCTTGAAGCTCTTGTTACGAGATCTGCAACTACGACCACCGGGATTCGGAGCCATTTTTGTGAACAGCTGGGTAACGGTGTCCCAGTAGGGTAGCTCTGCTCGGCGACTATGGCAGATGCCACTCACGGTGAAGGTGACTGCTTCATAGAATTGATCGAGAGACCACTTGAATGCTTTCGACGTGAGGACCAAATTGAGGTTCAAGTGTGGCTGTTCAACGCTGGTATCGCCAATTGCCCGGATGTCGATCTCTTTGAGATTCTCCCTGTGCAAGCCGTGTACTATTGAGATGATCTTATTACGTAGTAAGGAGTATCGATCGGTGTGCCTGAAGATGTTCCGCTCATTCTCCACCGGGACTAATGAGTTGCCATTGTCCTCGATCAGGAACGTGTCAAAGCGTTCAGAGGGATGCACATGAGGAAAATAAGGAGCGGCCCAGACAACCCTCAATTTGCTCGGCGTTGTTGTACGCTGCTTCACATGAACGTCCAGTGATTGGATCAAAGTCGGATAGCGAGAGTATCTTGAGATAGTCGCGTGATCCACCCCAGCGAACCGTAATAGCTTGCCGAGTAGATTGGCATACTCTTCAGAAAGGACGTCACGGTCGGTGATGGGTTCTCCTTCTCTATCGTGAATGCCGAAGTCTACAATGCAGTCCTTGTAGGCGGATTGTTCTAACCCATTGTCCAAAGGGATCAGTCTTCTGCGTTTCCATTCAAATTTCACTAATGGAAGTAGGTCGAACCAGTATGGTCCATGGAGGTCGTTGTTTATAGGGCCATGCAATAGAACTGTGACATGGCGCAAGAATTGGGCGTTGTTTCCAAGTCTATCGAGCCAAATGGCTGCCTGGGGAACTTCCCAATTGTGATCGGTCCCCGGTGAGCGGCCGAGTCCTTTATATAATCCAGAGAGATAGAACCTATTACTGTGATAGAGTATCTTGCGAGCCTCTGCGTAGAGCTGATGACAGGTAAACAAGAAGCCAGAAAATCCTCGAATCTGCCATAGACCACGTGTCTCATAGATATCGAGATTCTCGCTCGGAAAAGCGAAGCAGATGGTGATTGGCTCCAAGGTCTTGAACATGGTATCGAGAAGGAGGAGACGTATATCTAAGGGAAGATCTAGGATCATAGATAGACGAGAACTATCCTGGGGGTTGGAGATTGCATGGTCGACCATAGCCAGCTTCCCTAAGGACATGTTGAGGTGTGGAGTATCGTCGAGAGAGCTCTCGAGTTAATCTTGTCAACTCGCTGGGCTTCGTCTGCTGAGGTCTGCCAAGCAATGCAATGGACAGCTCGTTTGTTGAACTTAGGCCAAAAAAAAAGCTTGGATGTTCAGCATAGATAGAAGAGTAAGAACAAGAGCAGAAGGATGGCTGTATGTGCTACTACTATGGATATATGCTGGCTGTTCAAGGCAACAGGCTCGGGTGCACGCGACTGCGCCGCGCTAATTCTAGCCAGAAGCAGCGATGCGAAGCGACTTCTTAGCGTCACTTCGAAAAGTCCCGTCTACAGTTTTTTCCCACCACTTGCACACGAAACCTTCCTGGGCATCTCCACGACGGGTTCAGGCAGCCAGGATGTCGTCCATGCGCAATGCCGTCCAGCGGCGCAACCACAAAGGTGAATAAGCTTCTATCTGTGCCAAATCTACAAGTCTCATACTGATATGCCTCGACAGAGCGTGCGCAACCGCTCGAGCGCGAGAAATGGGGCCTCCTCGAGAAGCGCAAGGACTACAAGCTTCGCGCCGCCGACCACAAGACGAAGGTCTCAAAACTCAAGATCTTAAAGGCCAAGGCGAAGGACCGCAACCCGGATGAGTTCAGCTTCGCGATGATGTCTAGCCAGGTGGACTCGGCGGGACGAAAAGTAGCAGATCGAGGGAACAAGCCGCTATCGATGGATGTGGTTAAGTTGCTCAAGACCCAGGATGCAGCGTATATACGGACGATGCTTCAGATGGTTAGGAAGGAGAGGAAAGAGCTGGAGGAGAGGATACTGCTCGCGGATGAGGACGTTAAGACTCTAGGAGACGATGACGAGGGCAAGAAAGGGCACCATACAGTGTTCGTGGGTGATAAAGAGGGACAGAAGAAGTTCAAAGCGGATGAGTGGTTTGGCACCGACGGCGAATACGTGGACAGGGTCTGGAATCGGAAGAGGATAGGGAACGAGCATACCCAAAAGGATGACGTGGAGGGCTCCGAGACCCCTGCGAAGAAACTGTCAAAGAAGCAACAGGAAGCCAAGTTGCTAGCCGAGAAAGAAGAGAAAACATTCTTGAAGAAGCGAGAGCGGTTACAAGAGCGACTGGCAATACACATGGACGCGGTCAAGGCACGGGAGCGAGATCTGATGGTCGCAGAAGAAGAGCTGGAGAAGCAGCGGGCGAAGATGAACAATACAGTGGGAGGAGTGAACAAGCATGGCGTCAAGTTCAAGGTCCGGGAGAGGAAGCGATGAGCAGCTCGTGCTACACCAGAACATTCTCAATCTGCAACATCAACGGCACGTATACGACAACGACAGCAACGATGCGACGAATATGTTTTGCTTATCCCGTGGGATAGATGATGTCACTGAACCTTCTATGATAACCCTGGAACATGAATCATACAAAGCAATCCTCGCTCACAGTCTCGCCGGCATACGCATAGCGCCATCCAGCCTCAACACTGTTCCATTCAGCATCGGATTCTCCACGCTCGTCCGTACCAATTTTGCAAACTCCTCCGGCTCACCCGCTCTCTTGGGCCACTCCATAGCCTTCTCCAAACTTTGCTTCACTTTGTTGCTCATCATCTTCGTCATTGCGCTATCGAATACCGCCGGTGCGATTGTGACAGCTCGGATGCCATATCTGGAGAGATCTCGCGCGAGTGGCAGCGTCAAGCTTGCAACAGCTCCCTTGCTGGCGGCGTATGCAACTTGGCCCATCTGGCCGTCGAAAGCTGCCGAGCTTGCGATCATAACTATGACACCGCGTTCTCCGTCTGGACCTTCAGGCTTATTCGTCGTCATATATGGCACAGCTTGTCTTATCAGATCTAAAGTCCCTCGTAGATTGATGTTTAGCACGAAGTCGATACTTGATATGGGTATCGGTTCGTTCTTTTTGTCCACAATCAATCCTGGCAATCCTACACCTGCGCCTGCTATCACACCACCAACTTCCTTTCCCGTCTCCTTTACCCAAGCGACGCTTCCTTCTACAGCCTTTTGTATGGACTCTGTGTCTGATACATCGGTCTCGAAGAATTTCGCGCGACTGCCGAGCTCAGATGCGATCTTGTTTCCGTTGTCTGAGTTGAGGTCGAGAAGGGAGACGTAGGCACCGGCAGAATGCAAATCTCGAGCTGTCGCCAATGCAAGACCGGAGGCGCCGCCCGAGATTATGAACGTGCGATTTGCGACTTTCATGGCGGAGTGGTGGGAGGTTCGACGCCGAGGTGGGGAGGCTTCGATAGTATGATGACCGTAGACTTCAATGCACTTGCTCTGACGGCTTTGCGTCGTATTGTAGATATGTGTGACCGTAAGATTGTGACTTGCAATGCTCGAGGTGTAAGCTGGAGATGCAGAGTGAGACTCTTCGACATGTGCCCATCTCCTCCAACAGCGCGGATCCCCAGCCCAGCCAGACCTCGGCACTTGCACCCCTGTTGCTCAACCACCATGCGGCTCCATTCCATCCACTCACTCCCAATCAACCCAACTCCCCGCTCCCAAGCACATCAATCTCGAACCACAAGCTCCAGCTCCGCGAGCTCGAACCGCGCATCAAGCCCCATCGCTCGCCAATTGCTCGCTCCCACCCATCGAACGATACGCGAAGAGTGGAGGAAAGGCCGCAATGGCCATGGCCCTCCCACCGACAGAACCCATCACCGACACGGGCCTGCCAGGCAAGAAAATCCCACGGAACCCAACACCGTTGAGCGCGCCCCAGGAACAGCAGGTCCGGGATCTGTACTACAAGAACGTGCGCGAGAAATGCGCGGATGAGATAAAAGGTACAGCTTTTCCCGCTCCCACCTTCCATCTTCGGTCTGTGTAGTTAGTTGCTGCTGGATGTTGGATTTCGGTCGCTGACGCAGCTCCCCTCCTTCTTAGACTTCGCAGCCTGCGCCATGGGCCGCACGATAACTATGGTGTTCAAATGCCGGCCGCAGAAGCTCGCGATGAATAACTGCATGTTGAAGTATCAGGGACATGAGGAGATGGACAAGGCGCGGGCGGAGTGGTTTAGGTTGGCGGGGGAGAGGAAAAGACAGAGGGAAGAGGAGGAGCGGAGGCTGCAGGAGAACCGGAAGCTGAAGAGGGAGTGGTGGGGGGATTTTGAGAAGAGGGATGGGCAGTGATGACGCATTTTGAGAAGTGGAGGGAAGTGCTTCTTGAAGGCATTATAGAGGGAAGGACGAAGATGGGTCAGGCTGGGTTGTTGATATTGTTCAAGGGCCGGTCATGCATTTCACGGCGTTACGAAAGATCCCTACTGTAGGGTCACGGCTCTTCAATGAGCTTCGACGGTACGTCTGTAGTATATTGTATATATGGCATCGCGCAGCATCTTGGGCTAGTGCAATGGAACAAATCGATTTCAGCTCTTGGTATACCCATAACCATACGAGACCCATGCGCCATGAAATGCTACAGCTTTTGACGCACCAATACAAACGCCAGGTCAGAGCCCATGAGACGGGTAGAAGGGCCAGACTAACCGTTACCCCGAACCAATATCATACCCCATCAATACTTGTAGCTCAAGCATCCGTCATCGTCGTATCCTTACCCAGCCCCATCGCATTCTCAAACTCCTCCTCATCCTGCTCTTCATCTTCCATATCGACATCAATATCCGGCCTCTCCCCTCCCACGGGCCCACCACTCCCCACACCCCCAGCATCACCCAAATCCTCCTCAGCCTCCGTCTCGCTCTCCCACGCCTCCTTAATATCCCACCCTACACCCGTAAAACAGTACCTCTCCGGCGGCAACCTAACGCCAAACTCCCTATCAACTCTCGGCAGCGCGATACGATTCCTCTCCGCCGCTAGCTCAGCCATGAAATCCTTCGGCAGCGCGGGACTGAACTGGTGCGCCGCTCTCGCAGCTACCGCCGTACGTAATGCATTCAGCGATACACCTTCGTCGTCTTTCGCAGCGCCTTTCTTGGAGGTAGACGCATGTGTAGGCGGCTCGTATGCAATCGCATCAGAAAGAATGCCCGACGTGTATCTGTACGCGAAGTCCAGGAGCTGGAGCGGGACGCGCTCGGTGTAGGCGTGTACGCCCATGTTCGCGAGCAGTAGGTGGATCAAGCGCGCATCTCTCGGCCTCTTGCTAGTCCCAGTATCCTGTAATGATGTCGATGGGAATGAGGGTACAGCTGGCGCGTTGGTGATGCCGTTGATAGCTTGCGATTGTGAGAGTGGTTGCGACTGGGTGTTGGGTTGGGTCGAGGATGCGGTGGGGGGAGATGGGTTCTGGGCGGCGGTCGCGGTCGTGGGAGGAGTGGAAATGCCGTTTGGCAGCTCTGCAGCTGCGGGCGATGCCATCTTGGGCGGTTTCTGGGTGATGCGCACGCGCGGGGTGGGAGGCTTTGGAGTTGTAGCCGATGTGCTCTGGGGGCCTTTGAGCGGGTCGCTGCCAAGATTGAGTTTGAGCCTCATTGTGGCTGGTGCGTGTGGCTGCGCTGCGATCTCGAATTTCCAGGACGTTGATTGTAAAGAAGAAGTGTTACTGGTCGAAGAAGTAGTCCAGGGAAGCACGAGAACGCGAAGATTCTTCTCTCTAGATCGTGACGATGTGAATCCTGTATCTCGAAAGTGGCGCTATCACTGCCTAAGACGTGAAAGGAGCGCAGGTGAAGGATAGCAGTAATGATGAACTCCGTGCCATGCAATGCTATTCAAAGGTGGTATCTAGGGTTTTAGGGAACGCTATCACTCCTGAGTCTACAAGCCTACGCAGTGCCGACGGCTAGGTCATCCACATCCTCACTTTCATCACCTGTAGTTTCACTTGCGATACTCTCATGCAAGCTCGGCGTCTTGTCCCCTCTTTTACCCATGCGCTTTATCGAGCTCCAACTCAAGGCACTTGTCTTGTCTTTTGGGGTACCTAGGGATGGACTATTGCTGGCACTCATCTCGCCACGACCGAGATATCCTGCTGCATCTTCGTCCATCTCGTCGGGTGTGACTACCTCAGCTGGCCTCTTAGAGAATAGTGAAGACTTGGCCTTCCCAAACTGTAGGAACTGGCTTGAGCTACTTTTACGGGAGAGTTTCTGCATAAAAGACTCCTTGCCGATTGAGTTCGCAAGACCAGCAGAGTCTGAAGGGGTCTGCGAAAGAGTGCGCTCGAGCGATTCTCGGGGTGATGCATCGGATACATCCATAGTCGAGATGGAGCGGGCATCTCTCGAACGACGTGGGTCCAAAGGCGAAGACGTGTTTAGACTAGGGTCGTTACCTGCCCCCTCTGACGCAAGGAGCTTTTCCTTCTCCTTACGAGCAGCTTTGTCAGACTTTTCAGCCTTCTTCTCCGCTCTCTTAGCCTCCTTTTCGGCTGCTTTCTCCGCAGCCTTCTTAGCCTTCTCTTCTTTTTCTTCTTCAGACTTCTTGGGCATGATGAAGATGCTCTTGAAGTTAGGCGCAGCTGGGTTCAGCGACCTAGGTGGGGTCGGAGGAATGCCACCAGGTGGGGGCATGTGGGATGCAGAAGACTGCGGTCGGGTACCAATCGGTGCTTGAGTTGGTGACTTTGTCGTGGAGGGAAAGTCTGGGGTATCGCCTTGCAGCAAGTCTTCATGAACAAGACTGACAGTGGACCCATGCTGTAGTGATGGACGACGAGATGGCATGCGGGACCACGATGGCCCACTATTGACGCTCCAGTCCACACCAAGCGGGCTACTTCTCGATCCAAACGCATCCACTGTCCAGCCGAAGCGTGTCTGACTCTCTGTAGACGGCCTGGGAAGGGGGTTAATATCGCCAGACTTTGCGGAACCCTGTCGCGGAGAAGACGGTCGATCTTTGTCCGTCCCTAGAGCAGCGGTTAGCCAAGGGTCAGGTTTCGAGCCAAACACGTTGAATGGTCGCCTTCGGGTGACCACGTGTTTGGGACTACTTGATGACTCCACTGGCTGTGTCTTTGAGCGCAGGAACGCATCGTACCACGCCGTTCCAGAGGCACTACCACGTCTTCTCTGCGTACCTATTGGATCTTGGCCTCCCTCCTGTCGGGGTAGTGATTGACTTTGTGAAGCTTTCAGGGACCCCAAGGGCGGTCCTTCGCTGGAGAACGTCTTGCCTCGCTGCCTGTTCAAGCCAAAGAGACTGCCAAAACGAGTTGTGGGAGGCGGATTGACAAAGGAACTTGAAGTTGAGCGAACTGAACGCTTGTCACTGTCGCCGACGTTCTCATGCGTTGGGAAGTATGCAAGCTGGCCTGCACTCTCGCGAGGGCTAGCAAAGACACTCGGAGAGCGACTCTGAATGGACACGGGGGAACTGGGACTTTGCACCTGATCGAGGGTTCCAGGCGCCCCGAGGCCAGGTAGGACATGACGTAGGTTGGGCGAAGGATCTAGACTGGGCGGCTGAGGTGGTCCCGGGTCGTCTTCATCTTCTGCGTCGGTGTTCCCTGCATCGTCGCCAAACAGTCCAGATGGCAAAAGTGCACCTGCAGTGGGGCTCATTGGCGCTCCTCCGGTTAAGCTGTCGATCTCAGCCAGGGAGAAAGAGGTATTGTTGTTGCTCAAAGGCAGCGCCATGCCGTTGTTAAAGTTGAAATAGGGAGTGGCATTCGGAAAACTGGGGGACACACTTGGGATAGTGCTGTTGAAAGGAGGCGCGCTGGAGTGAACAAAGCCCCCGGGTGCAATCGAGATCAACGGCTCCCGCATGCTGAGAGGTCGTGCCCGTTGGCTATTTCTCCTGACAAGACCGATGTCCTGAGACGGGATGGCATTGTAGAGAGTCGGAGAGCTTAAGCGACGTTGCTGCAGGAAATGCAGCCTGTTGTTGGCCTCATGGTGGGTGCGCTCGGCCTCAGTGAATAGCTGCCATGCTTGAGCATAGCGCTGTTGCAGTTGATTGAGGGTCGCAAACCACCTCCGGTCTTCCTCCGCTTCGGCATTTTCTGTGCTGTCCTGGGTATCTGGGCCTTCTTCTCCTTCCTCCAGCTGCTTCCTTTCTTCTTCAAGAATCTTGATTTGACTCCCTATCTCCCGAATGTTCTCCTCAAGGCGCTTGTTCGTCTCGATCTCCTCGTTGTATTTGTCCTTGAGCGTCTGGAGCCGGGTGTCGGACGTCGCTTCGTACTCGGAGTGCTCATTGACGATGCATTCCGCAGCCGCCCGCAGCTCGCCAATCTCGCGCGTCCAACGAGCTACGTCATCCTTCAGCTTTTTACGCTCGGTCTCCTTTGAACGTAGCAATTTTTCCTGCTGGGTTCTCCTAGCTTGCGCAGCAGTGTTTGCACGTTCCAGAGTTGCCACCTCTTTTCTCAGCTCGCGGCTGGCATCCTCCTTCTCTTTTAGTGCCGCCTTTTTCTCGTCTCGCTTCTCGACCAAGGACGCCTTCTGAACCTGAAAATCCTCATCTTCGTCCTGAATCTGCCTCTCCATGTCATCAATCTCACGCCGCAAAGCATCGAGCTTCTCGGTCAAGTGCTTGATTGAGTCCAGCGAGTCGGCTGACTCTTGCGCCGAACGTGCTTGGTCTGCTGTCTGTGAGGCTGGAGAGTTCCGTCGTCCAGGTTCAGAGCGCCTCACGCGGGATGTGCTGTTGCTGTGCTCGCGTGTCATGACCGGCGCAACCAGGGGAGGCATAATAATATCGACGAGGTTCTTGTTGGGACGTATGATGGGTGTCGGCGTATACTCCTCGTCCTCAGCGGCATTGCTGTTCTCCTTGTGTTGTGTCGCATTGTAAAACTGCCCGGAGGAGGCAGACAGTGTCTTGAGCCGGATCGGTGTGCTCGGAGCCTGGAAATTAGCGGAATTTAGGGTAACGATGCGAATGACATAGTGGTGGTCAGGCTGGAGGTTCTCGATGGTAACTGAGGTTTCTTGCGGAGAGACATCGCCAACTACACATGTTATGAGCCCTGGTCGTGTGCGCGCGTGCAGCCAACCTACTGTCGATGCCGTTGATGCGGATCACATATTTCAGGACAGAGCGCCCGTCCGGCGGCTTCCAGTGTATGAGCACGCCATCTGCCCTGATTCCCGCCAAAGACACAACCGGGGCGACGGGCACTTCGAGGCCAAGCAGCGCGACGAGCTCTTCCACGGGCTTCGAGAGCACCTGGTAGCCGCGGAAAGCGAGCCTGTGCAGGACTGATCAGCCACTGTTCTTACGAGACTGTGTGCTAGAGTGAAGGACGCATACCAGAACAGCGCAGAGAGCACGCAGGCCGTCTTCAGCCATCCGGACGACAGAAAGACGAGCGCCTCCATGTTGTAGTTGGCGAAGCCATCGGGGCGCCAGAGATGGAGGCCGTGGGGTGGCTCGGAGAGCATCGGAGCGAAGGTGCGGGTGCAGGCGTCGCCACGGCCTGGACACTAGTTTGCATTTGCAGCAGCGACGCAGGCTCGAGATAGAGAGACGGTGGAGGAGCGCCGCACTGTGCGGGCTGCATCTGCATCATGGCCGAATCGGGCCGGGCCCGGGTGACAAGCACTGAAAGCTCCTTGGCAGAACGCCCCAAAACGTAGCAGATCCGCGACCGTGGTTGAGCGCCTGCCTCCCAACACGCTGGCTTGCGTCCCAAGCAGCCTTTCACTCAGCACATGTGAAAGGAGCTGTGTCTTGACGAGCTGCAGTCGTGCCTCTGCCTGCCTCTGCCTGCCTTTCCAGCGTTTTGAAACGAAGCCCGGCTTGCTCCGGCCCACCCTACGTTGCACAACCCCATGACCAGCATCCGTGAGGCGTGAGCCGCGGTGACAGCATACCACGCGGGCCTAACTGCCCTTCCTTCAATTGCTCCACCACCTGTCCTGCCCTTCTGCCACTCCCGCCATACCTCATACCTCATAGTCACCACGAATAACATCCAAACACCAACAGCTATCAGTTATCTGCCCCAGCCTGCGACAGGCAGCACATTCCTCGAGGGCGCATCAGTCCCAGCACACTGAAGGCGGCCAGGAGGGGAGATGCAGTACGTGCGCTCCATCACCGGCACCGTGTCGAAGGGCTGGAACTCGATCAACCCAGCGACACTGAGCGGCGCAATCGATGTCATCGTAGTCGAGCAGGAGGACGGCTCTCTCGCATGCTCGCCCTTCCACGTCCGCTTTGGCAAGTTCCAGTTGCTGCGACCGTCTGACAAGAAGGTCGAGTTCAGAGTCAATGGCGAGAAGCAAGAATACGCCATGAAGCTGGGGGAAGGGGGAGAGGCCTTCTTCGTGTTCGAGACAACCGCAGCAATCCCCGCAGAGTGGCAGACCTCGCCCTTGACATCCCCAGCCGCAAGTCCAGAACAGAAGCCCGTAGAAACCCCCTTCAATGCCCCGCTCACCGAACCCGAGCCCCTCGAACTAGACGGTGCTTCGCGCAGAGGCAGACTTTCGATGTCGGTACCACCTGAGGACCTGCACGATTCAGGCAGCGCCCTAAATCGACCGCAGTCGGGTGACTGGTCTGGTCTGCACTTGACGCGCTCCAACACGGATGATTTGCTGCCGTCTGCAAGAGCGGGGTTCGCGAAAGAGTTTGAGGAAGAGGAAGAGGAAGAGGAACAGAAGGAAAAAGAGCATATTCATATCAGCAAAGAGGAGGCAACAGCCTGGAACAGGCCGCTGCGATCTACAAGTCCACCTCCAGTGGTGTCGGCCGACGAAGCCATGGCTCGAGCCATCAATCTGTCCAAGAAGCTGTTCGTGTCGAATATCCCTAACAAGGTTACCGAGAGCGGCGATCTCATGCTCGACATGACAGGCTACAAGAGTAGCGAAGAGGAATCGTTGCGAGCTGAGGTTGTTGCGCGCAAAGTCCTCGCTGACGAATTGGAGGGCAATTATGATATTGGAGCGCTGATTGGGGCCGACGAGAGCGGAAACCTCTGGATCTATAGCAGCGAGGAAGCCAAGGCGGCTGCGGATCGCAAAGTTGCCTTGAACTTGCATATGATGAACGAGGGCGCACTACGATCATCTGATGCGATATCGGATCCTGGGTACCATAGTGGAGATGATGCACAAAGCGATACAACTGCTGAATTCCCGCCTCATATGCGTAGAGATTCCGATAGCGCTGTCGGACTTTCCACTCCTCCGCAATCCCCTGAGGCAAGGCTTGGAACGACGAAAGCCTATGCAAAGACGCTTCGGCTCACTAGCGACCAACTCAAGGCGCTAGATCTCAGGTCCGGTCCCAACACCATGAGCTTCACAGTTAATCGATCCACCTGCACGGCTTCCATGTTCTACTGGAAGCACGACGTGCCTGTCGTTATATCTGACATCGACGGGACCATTACGAAATCTGATGCTCTTGGCCATGTGCTTAACATGATAGGGAGAGATTGGACTCACTTGGGGGTGGCGAAGCTCTATACCGATATTGCTAATAACGGCTACAACATCTTCTACCTGACAAGTCGTTCTGTGGGCCAGGCAGATATGACCAGGGCGTATCTGAATGGTGTTGTTCAAGAAGGGCATCGGTTACCAAAGGGGCCAGTCATAATGAGTCCCGACCGCACGCTGTCTGCCTTGCGGCGCGAGGTATGTTGCACTGCATCCTGCCACATTTCTATGAGCGAAGCCAACCAGCCATATGGATCAATGCGCGCTGCATCATTTCGACAGGTCGATACCGTGGAACTTCTGCTGACAGACTGCAGGTGTACCTACGCAAACCGGAGGTGTTCAAGATGGCTTGCCTAAGGGACATAATGCAATTGTTCAACAAGCCGGCTGGTCAGACGCCATTCTATGCGGGTTTCGGGAACAGGTTGACAGACGCTCTCAGCTACAGGTACGTT
Source organism: Lophiotrema nucula (assembly GCA_010015825.1). Classification (NCBI taxonomy): domain Eukaryota; kingdom Fungi; phylum Ascomycota; class Dothideomycetes; order Pleosporales; family Lophiotremataceae; genus Lophiotrema; species Lophiotrema nucula. The sequence goes on from ML977353.1 coordinate 116,485, forward strand.
AATCCAACATCTTGGGGGCAGGACTGCACCAGAACACCACTTTAAAGGAGCCTCGCATCAGGTGCCAAAGCGCTCTTGAGGCGCATTACAAAGCAGCAGTTTGCTAACCTGAGCTCATCTGGCAGGTCTGTGAACATTCCTTCATTTAGGATTTTCACCATCAACTCGAACGCCGAAGTCAGCCTAGACGTGCTCTCCCTTAACAGCTATAAGACTGGGTACGCCAGCATGCGAGAGATCGTTGACCACTTCTTCCCACCTGTAGGACTTCTTGTACCATCGGGAGGCGAAGCATTCACAGACTTCAACTACTGGCGCGAACGGCCTATGGACCTTGAGGACTTCACCGATAGCGAAGATGAAGACGAGGAGGTCGCGGAAGCAGCCAGCATCCGGAGTGAAGATGAGGGATCTGAGGTTGGGGAAGATTTAGAAGCCAGCTATATGTCACGCGACTCAATTGATGAGAGCGGCGGTCTTGAAGACTCGATCGTGGAAAGCGTTGAGGGCAACTACTACGGCGAGGATGGGGACGACGAGGACGAGCTGGAGGATGAGGATGCAGAGGGAGAAGCAGAGGAAGGTGACAATGACAGCGACGGCGATACCCCAATAGACGAATCCGCCAACATCCTGGACAAGCAAATCGAGCAGTTGGACGGTATGAAGTTAGACACATCGACACCCACGCCGCATGGAAGTCCGTCGCGGCCTCCACCAACATCGACGCCAAAACATGGCGGCTCGGACCGCAGCCTCCAGAAACAGTAACTGGTTCGCATTCAATCACATGTTTGTGGTGTACTTTTTGAGTTTTAGCATCGCATAGCAAGGGCGTTCAAAAAAGGATAGATTTGTCGATCTGGTCGGGATAGGTTGTACCAATAAGAGCCTAACGCGTCAACGGGTAATATGGGTAGCAGAACCTTCCAAGTATTTTGAGATGAAGCAGACATCATCTTTGGCCGGAGTTGAGTCCTTGGGCGCATAAGGGTGGCTATCTAGAATGGACCTATCGGCGCCCCTCATATCCCTCGCTGATCGAGGTGAAGCATGCAAGCATAATTCCACCACACTGCACATTTTTGTGAACAGTCGAACAACATTGTGAACATAAAGGCGAGCAGGTCTTCGCTGGGGTAAGCCGCGATCATGCATGTCGAGTTAGTTGCATGGCTGAAACCATCTGTCTGTCTCCTGCATAGTCTGTCCGGCATTCCACCAGCCAGCAAGTCAGCGCTCGGCAAATCCCCGTGACATGCTATTTTCCAGCCTCGAGCGAAACACTCTTGCACTCGCGCCTTGCTGCCCGCCACTGCGACCCCAACTGCGGCCATTTTATTCTTACCTGTTTCCTTTGCGCATGCGATGTTAGGAGACGCGAGGCGCTGAGCTGATCTCGCGAGGCGGATGCGGTAATGGCTAATTCCAAGTAAGCGTCTGCGACAAGCGAAGGAGGGAGAGCGCTTCGGGAGATGGGCGCAGGGTGTTGGGAGCTTTGGGGAGCTCAGCTACCTACCCAGCTGCACCATGACTGACGAGATGGTAGGTTCGAATATGTGCGCGCTTTCGAGCAGCCGGACAACCTGCTGGCGAATACCTGGATCGTGGTGAGGGTCGATGGGAGGGGATTCTCCAAGTAGGTTCCTCGACTTTTTGTTTATCGCTTTCAGAATTTCTTGTTCTGTCGCTTTTCGTCTTTCGAGATATGTGCACGTGAAGCTGCACGATATCAATACAACGTTGCCCAGTCAAGTTCTCGCCTACGAATTTCTTCGCCATCCAATTTGAAGTCATTCAACTCCAGAATTTCAGACTCACTTTTGACTAGACTCACAACGAAGTACCACTTCACGAAGCCAAATGACAAGCGAGCGCTCGATCTCATGAACGCGGCCGCGCGCCGTGTCATGAGCGAACTCCCAGACCTCGTCATAGCGTACGGCAACAGCGACGAATTTAGGCAAGTATCTCGCTCACGCATCTATCTCAAACCCTATCTCCAATCCCGAAATGTCGGTCGAGTTTGACAGCGTCGATCTCAGCATGCACGATATGCTTCGCCGCACTTGGGCGTTGTTTCAAGCTGAGCTGACGTGTTACACAGTTTCGTCTTCCATAAGGATTGCACGCTGTTCGAGCGGAGAGCAAGGTAAGGATTCTCAACATGTCTTCCTTTGCCTCATTCCATTGCTGAGGTTGTTGGGCCCGATCGGTGTTGTGGGGCGGTTGGTGTTACTGAGGATCGGAGCTGAGGGTATATTTAGCAAGTTGACGACCACCATTGTTTCGACCTTCACGGCGGCTTATATGCACTATTGGCCCGAGTATCTCCCGGACGAGAAGTTATCATCGCCGCTGCCGACGTTTGATGGGAGAGCTGTATGCTATCCTGGTGACGAGAATCTAAGACACTACATGAGTTGGAGACAGGTTGACTGTAAGTTGTTTCATGTTACACAGTTTCGCTCCAAATAACTCTACATGTCCGGTCTATTTACCTGCGAGGGCTCTTTACTATCTATCAGAGTTCTTATCACATCCTCTTCGATACTCAACTGATCTTTACTAGGTCACATCAATAACCTCTACAATACCACGTTCTGGGCCCTCGTCCAACAAGGTGGTATGGAACCTCGAGCTGCAGAACAAGCTCTCGCCGGCACAGTGTCGTCGGACAAGAACGAAATTCTGTTCTCTCGCTTTGGGATTAACTACAACAACGAACCCGAGATCTTCAAAAAGGGCAGCGTGCTGTACCGAGATTACGCGCCATCCTCGATACAGTCATCGCCAACACCAGAATTGGCGCACCCAAAGCCACGACAGATCCCTCGCCCGATATCACAACCCTTAGAACGTTCTCCGAATTTTGACAGTCGGGAAGAGGAACCCATCACCACCCCAACCCCTCGAGAGCCTATAGGTCCAACCTTTTTATCGACATCAACGACTCCGTCTCCGCCGCCATCTCCACCCTCCATGTCGATACCCACATTTCCGTTTCCGAATGCATTCGTCCCAATATCATCCCACGGAACCGGCTCGGCAGCAACGACAACGAAACAATCACTACCTGCACTGAAGCCAATACCACTGCCTCCGCCGACATTGAAACCCAGCTCGAAACCTCCGCCATCGTTGAATCGTCCAAACCCGACCGCTCACACAAATACATCTCCTCTACCATCGCCTGTCGCGCCACTAAATGTGAGCGTGCCAGCTCGAACTACTTCAACTTCGACGAATATCTTGAAGTTCACTTCTCACTCGGCATCGGCTTCGCTGTCGTACGCACGACCATCAACAGCATCAGTTTCGGCACCGAAACCAACGCTCAAGCATCGAAGTCCATCACTGAGTCTACTAGAAGGTAGTGGTCCTCCCGATATCCCACTTAGAATCTCCAGCATCCCACTCAACAACAAAACGCGAAAACTCTCCCTCCCAACTCAGAAGTCAATCGGCCTTTTACCAAACAGCGAGAACAGCAACGTAGGATCGAGTCTCGAGAAGAAAGCCTCTCCGCCCCTGAGGACGATGAAAGAACTCCCCTCCCCACCAGTCGACAACAACGAAGCAGCCCAGCTAAGCGAGGATAATACATCACCCAGCCACGGCGAGATCGCAAACCTGATCACCAACCCCGTAGTCCCAACCTCAAACACACCCGGTCCCTCAACAACAACACGCAGCTCGCGAAGCCATTCGAGAGGCAACTCCGCACCACCCGTCTCCACATCCTCGTTCCCTTCGCCACCTGCGTATACAACTCAATACCCGCATCCCAACCCACTCTCGTCTAATCCGACATCCGCCGCTTTCGCCTCACAGTCACAGTTACAGGCACAGGCACAGTCGAAACCCCCACCAAAAGCCAACTCCTCGAAAGCGAAAGCCAAGATCACGGAGGAAGGGGGCTGGGCAGCAGCAACGCGGGGTAGCGAAGCGGGCAAACCGAAGGAAACGAGCCGGACGCAGCGCGAGAAAGACGTGAAGAAGCGGCGGCGGGCGAAGATAGTGATTGAGCATGTGGACATCATCAAGGATGAGTTTTGGGAGCGGAGGCCGTGGATCTTGAGGGGGAGTGCTGGGTGAGAGTACAGGGTGGTTGTTGGTTTTGTCATTTGGAGGACGCTTTGGCGGATTGTATTGCATAGATGGGTTGGGGTGGAGTTTTGTGGGGTTTGATATCCTTTCGCACTTTGGGGGGTTTTGAGTTGGTGTAGTTCTAGCACACGTCTAGTTTAAGGGCGGATCTGTGCTTGTGTATACCAATTGACTCGCTTCTTGAATCGCTATGCTATGCTCCTTCTATATGCATTGCCATCTAACATAGGTATCATTATCATCACGTCTAAGGCCTCTTCGCTAACCTTTTTTTCCCCGCCTTCTTCTTCTCAGCCCGCTCTCCTAACTTCTTCTCGAGCTTAATCTCCTTTCGGGCTTTCTTCCTCGCCTTTTTTACGACATGCTCTTTCGCTGTTGAGGCGTGAAGTGCACCCCTCTCTTTGGTTAGAATATCCTTCGCTAGAGCATCGATGCGTTTATTCTTCAGGGTTTTCTCTTTCCGTCGTTTCGCTATTCGCGCCTGCTTCTCTGCAAGACGCTCCTCTTCCTCTTGTGCAAGCTGAGCGGCTTCTGAAACGAGGGCCTTGTCGGCAGTTGTATCTACAAAGAAGAGTGGTGGTGCCTGCGAATAGGGGCCTTCGTGTTTTCTGTCCTGCTTCTGCAGACGTTGGAGGACATATTGCTCGAGCGACTGCTGTTTTTGTGCTGCGCGTTGTTCGATTTCGGCCTTCTTTTTCGGTTTAAGGGTCGCGATGTGGGCAGATATTCGCGTCTGATCGTCATGCCCATCGACGTTTGCGCTCTCCTCTTGCTGCTTGCGATTGACCTTTTTCTGTTCTTTGGCCCTCTTTCGAACCTCCTCCATGTCAGCTAGGTATTGATCAGCTTGATCCGGACGCCGCATCTTCGGGTTCGGCAGCGCTCCTGATGCCAGTGCCTCCGCTGTCAACTGCTTCTTGATCCGCATTGTCGCCTTCCGAATTGCGCTTCCTTTCTCGTATTTACTTTTCTTACCAGTCAGATCCCGCGCTTCCGTCGCTGCTTGTGTCTTTGCCTGTCTCCCAACTCTCTTCAAGATCACATCTATCTTGGTAATCTCCTCATCATTCAGACCCTGCACCGAGCTGGTAACGGCATCCTGTTTTGGCTTCTTCTGTCGTCTACGTATTTCCTCTGCACCTTCCAGGCCCCGCTTGCGCTTCTTCGACTTTGAAGTGGCAGAGTTCTCCTGTGTAGAGGTCACGGACATATTGTCGTCGCTGTCGTCGCTATCGTCGCTGGCTGAGGATGCAGAGGTCGCGGGCGTGCTCTCTTTCGTGGGCGCAGCGGAGGAATTAGACGTCGAGGCTTCGGCGGCAGTACTTTCTTCCGTAGAAGACAATGTTCCTTCTAGACCTTCTCCTCTCACAAAGAAGCCGTAGAGACCACCTCTGTTGATGCCGGATTTGCGAATCTGGGTGAGAGTGCTCTGTTCGTTGCGTCAGTGTGCTGGTCAATCAATGCACACACGGGTACGACCCATACCTCTTTCCCACTTCCGATATTCTGCAAGCTCTGGTCAAACGCTCGCATCCACCATTGGTCGTCTGTCTTATGCGCCGCCTTCTTCGTCCCCAGGCCCAGTTGATCTTGCTTGTGGGCAATCAGTAACGGCTTCTTGATTCCTCGGTCGTGGTGATCGAGAGAGTGACCGGACCCTCTCCAGCCGAGCCTCTTCAGGTAGGCGTCAGCGTCCATTCAAGTGCTTCTCTATTTCTAGAGGGCGATGTCGCATGCACGCCCACCAGAACCTCACGAAAATTTAGTGGAGCGGGCGCGCTCGAAAACTTGGCGTGGGGTCCAGTCACGACTAGACCGGAAGGAGATGAGATCAGCTTCGCCGCAAGTGAACCGTCTTCCTTTCAACACCACTTATCCCATCTCATCACATCGTATGGCAATGTAGGACTCACCCACCGGCAGCCGTCTGGCTGTGGTGAACACATGACTATTCATTCTTGGTGACTCGTTACATCCGGCTAGCCGCATCTTTGGAAAAAATGGCCAATTATGGCAGTCGCCCCTTCCGTCCAGACTCGCTGTCACTGTCAAGATGCTCCTCCTTCTTTTCGGTGTTTGCCTTCGCTTGGTCTTCTTTCCTCACACTCTCAACTAGACGGCGTTCTCTGGTGGTCTTTTCTTTTCTCGTCGGACTTGTACTCACCGCTATCATGAAACGCGAGCATCTTCTTTGGCTGCTTACAACAGCCGCGGGCGCTGCGCCTATCCTTGAGCCGTTCCAAGGATCAGAGTTTGAGGGCCTCAAGTTCAGTCTGGATGGTAAGTTCAAGATCTCGGTGTTCAATGACCTGCATTTCGGAGAGGCCGAGGACACGCTATGGGGACCGGAGCAGGACCGCAAGACTGTCGAGGTCATCAACAAGATGCTGGACCAGGAATCCTCTGATCTAGTAGTGCTGAATGGCGATCTTGTCACTGGCGAGAACGTCTCTTCTGACAACGGCACGCACTATATCGACCAGATCGTGGGACCCCTGACCCAGCGGGGTCGACCTTGGGCCTCAACCTACGGGAACCACGATCACTCAAGGACCTCCTCAACTGCTGCAATTCTGAAGCGGGAGAAGGATCTCGGTGACAAGCTGGCTTTGACGTCGTCAATGTTGCAGGGCAATGAGAGCAAGATCGGGACAAGCAACTACTATCTGCCGGTGTACTCCTCTACTGGCGGCGGCAATCCTACGCTAGTAATGCTACTATGGTTCTTTGACAGTCGAGGTGGCAGGGAGTTCGGCAAGACCCAACCAGATGGCAAAGACGTGCCGATGGACGAGTGGGTCGATCAAGATGTAAGCGGAACACACTCAAGTCCTGTGTCCGAGCCAACTGACGGTGATCAGGTCGTCAATTGGTACAACGCAGAACAAGCCGCATTCAGAGAACAGTTCAATCGCGTCATACCCAGCATGGCATTTGTCCACATCCCAACCCACGCATCATGGGCTTTCCAGCAGAAGGTTCTCGTCGATCCAAATACCGAACCTGGCATCAACGACGAAGCCATCGGACACCAAGGCTTCGACTGCGACGCAAATGGACAGAACTGTCATTACGGCGGCCACGATATTCCACTCATGAAGTCCCTTGTTGCAACCGAAGGCCTCATCGCCGTCTTCTCAGGCCACGACCATGGTGTAGACTGGTGCGCTAAGTGGTCCGCCACCGACGGTCTACCAGACACGACTCCGTCGACCGGGAATGGCATCTTTCTCTGCTTCGGCCGTCACACTGGTTACGGTGGCTATGGGAAATGGACTCGTGGCGCCCGCCAGATCGTCATCTACGAGAAGGATCTAGGAAAGAAGGAAGCTGAAACTTGGGTACGGCTCGAGACTGGAGAGATTTCGGGACATGTCATGTTGAACGAGACTTACGGAACAGATCGATACCCCGCTGTTCCGAAGACTTTCAGTCAGGGCGAGACCAGCGATGACGGGGCTGTTGGTGTTTGAGACAGCTGGGATCCTTTTGGAGGGACATAAAGACATGGACTTCCATTTCCAAAGCTAGGTCTGGCGAGGTACCTGGGATCTTTCTAGATGATTGTATGCGATATACCCATTTCACGCATTGCACTTCATAGCTTAATATAACGATTTGATCACTCTCTCATCTCAGCACTACTCGATGCGATGAGAAACGGTGTCATAATGTAATTCAAAGGAATACCCAACTTCATCTCCCAACCCTACCCCTGATCGACCAAGGCAATACTCAATACCACCCCCACCTCCCCTTGCTACTCCCCTTATCATCCCTAACCAAGAAATTCAATTTCCGAATCTCCGTCCACCGACTCAGTCCTCCCATCTCAAGTACACTCATGCGCCGAAACTTGCCCGACGGATTCCCAATCACAACAGCCTTCCAATCGCTCTTCCCCATCTCCTTGAACTCCTCCCATGCCTTCGTGTCCCTGCGTGTGCCGAAGGTATGGTTGGGTATGACTTGGACTTCTCTCCAGCGCCACAAGACGGCTGTGAGGAGGATTGTCAGACCGAGAAGGATACCCGCAGTGACACCAGTCGATGCCTGAGCGCCGATATGGCGAGTCATGATACCGCCGACCTCCGTAGCTACAGCTGCACCGATGAATGCCAAAGTTTGAGAAGCGTAGATGCCTGCGCTGACGCGTGGGAAGGAGGAATAGTTCGTTCTTCTGCGACGGTCTTGGACAGCCATGCTCTCGAGTCGGTGTTTGGTGTTGGTCCCGGGTTGGAGGTCGCATGTATCAAACGTCTCCATGATGAGGCCATGGCATTCGGCGATTGCGAGAATGGAGAGGAACCCAACGGCGCCGGCGAAGACGATGGGTACCATGTAAGGTTTTGGTCGACCAGCGGAGGAGACTGTGTACGCGAGACCCATCAGAGGCAGAGTCAAGGTGAAGACTATGCGACGCACGAGATGCGAGGACCAAGTAACTTGTTTCTGGAACGTCATACTGTCTGTTCTGAACGCGCTCTTCCTTTCTCGCGAGAAGATACCGGCTTTGGTTAACGGAACAGCGAGGAGAGCGCCAATGGCAATAGACATTACGCCTAAACCGACGTACTGAGGACGCCATTTATAGTCTCGCGACAGTAGAGCGCCGAGTAGGACAATCACCAAGACGATCTGAGCGTATATCCAACCTAGGTAGAGGGCCAGCACAGCGAAACCAGTTTGACACATCATCATGAATGTGAGCTTCACTCCGGCCAATACCTCCTCAAACCAGTATTGAGGTCCTTCGGCGCTGATGTGAAGTTTGATCTCGCCGCGAGCGACGCGGCGGGTGATGAAGTTCTCATCGCGGTCGTAAACCTCAGTCACTGACTTTCGATATGCGGAGCGGCGAGTCTCGGGCGCGAGAACGTTGAGGACGAGCGCTGAAGCGAGAATGATCACCGTGATGTAGAAGCCCCAGCTGGGGGGCAGGTGTTCGATTATACCAGCGCCGATCTGGAAGCCAACAGCAATTGAACCAATCCAGCACCAGGACCAGATACCGAGCCAAATGCCCATGCCGCCTCCATGTCTACGAACATCGTTGATGATCACGACTTCTTGGTGTGGGTTCTTGCTCTGCAAAGAAGCACCAAATAGGTCGAGCAAGGTACCAATGAAATTGACGTTGGCAAAGCCATAAACGAGCCCCGAGAACATCCGCGCGACAAGGAGGCCAGTACGAAAGCCTGCATTCTTGGGCGATCGCTTCACGCCGATGACGATGGCCTGCGGAAACTGTAGTGGTAGAGCTAGCGCCAGCGCTGCCAGAATATATGGTTTTCGACCATGTAGGAGTGGTAGTGGCCAGGCGAAGAAGGTTGAGATCGCAAGACCAGCATAGAGTACGACATTCCCAACAATAACAATATGGCGTTCATCAGCCAGCATATACTGTATTCTTGGAACTTCTCCAGCGTAGATCCCGACAATGAGCCCGAGTAGACCCGTGTTAATGCAGGCAATAATAGCAGTGATGCGCTTCTTTCCAGTTGTCCAATTCCTGGCAATAGGCTGGCGACGGTGACGGCGATGTAGGTTGAATGTGTGATGACCCATCTGCTCCCTAACGCTCAACCCAGGGTCGTAGGTAGGTTCCAGGTCGCTGTATGCTGAAGAACGATGTCTTTGGTGTCTAGGCCTAGGAGTGCCATCTACGCTCCTTAGGTGTTTACGATGGCGATGTCTCCTGCCCTCGTTCTCCGCGCTGATCCTGCGACGGGGAGACCGGCCTCGAGAGTACTCGCTGTTGGTGGAAGGTCGCATAACGAGGTCGATATGCTCTCGCGTTGTAGATTGAACGGGGTCAGGCGGAAGCAATCGTTCAAGGTCGCTATGAGAGCTCAGTCGGGGATGATTCCTAATGGCGGAACAGGAAGAGCTTGAGCTGGAACTGGAGGAAGGATCGGATTGTTGTCTGTTGCGCTTCTTTTGCTTCTTGTACGCCCAGTCGACCGCAATCGAGCTTCTCGGTGCCTCTGCATATAAATCAGGCGGCGTAGTCGTTATCGAATTGTCGTGAGCATGAGGATGTCTCGGTAGCTCATTAGATAAGGAGGAAAATTCGGATACTTCCTCCGAAGAACCAGAGACCACCAGCGGTGAGACAGTCTCCGTCAGGCGCCGCGTAGGTAAAGCTGACGCTTCGTGCAAAGCTTTGGTGGCATCCTCTATAATCTCATACACCTCCTCGACCTGTTCCCGGTCACGAGTATCCTCTGCAATGATGACTGCCTCCTGGACCATCTCTTCCAAGCCCTCAATGGCATTACTCAATTTGCGATCGTGAACATTTTCGAATGGATGGCGGGTCGGTGTCGGCTGTGTGGGCGATATTTGATGAGATCTGATAACGTGAGGTGGTGATGATGCAAAGGTTGCAATCCGCTGGATGGGTCTCTTGACAGCGTAGTCTTCAGAGCCGTCGATAGGAGCGATAGGAGGGGCATCCGCGAATCTCACATCGATTTGCTCTGTCTTCTCATTAGGTAAGGGCAATTGTTCCGTTGATGACGCTTCTTCTCTAAGCGGAGATGCTGCGTTGTGCCTGACTGCAGAAGCCCGAGAAAGCCTTTTCTTTGTGAAAGGAGAAGGACTGCTAGCTCCTATGGAGGATACCTTGCGTTCTACTGGCCGCTTCAGGGAGGGGCGACGAAGAGCAGGAGTTGAACCAATGGCTCGAATCGCAGGATTCGCGTTTAGGAATGTTCTCGGCGCGTTCTTAGGTAGGGGCGTTGGATTTCCGCCAGTTCGAAGCCGCTTTAAGGCTGGAGGGGTCTGAGCACGGATTGGACTTGTGGTCGTGCTCGTTCCACGAGTCGAAGGTGATGAGGACATAATAGATGGCGCCTTGCCTTCCAACCACGGCAATCTTCTGATCGTAATGCCGGGTGTAAGTTTTGTCCTGTCTGGGACGAGTTGTGTCCTAACTGGGTGCTGCGTCTTGTCTTTTTCAATACCGCTAAAGCCTGCGCGGGTTGCCATTCTGTGCGGTTATATCTTATGTCGCGCAAAATACCCTGGTCGCAGCTCGTCGCCGTCAGAAGGTGTGAAGTGGGACGACTGCCAGCTCCTCAAGCAAATCGCTCAGTATACGTTCTGAGGATCAGAGGACGGCCTGTGTATAGGGATTATAGTCATCGACCGCGCGCGTCGGATGGCTATTAGAGAGGGTACTGAGGTCGTTTAAGGTCCGCTATTGAAGTAAGAACAGTAAGAAGGCTTGGTGGTAAGGCTATGCAGTTAAGAACGGAGTTTGACCAGCTTCTCAGGACAAGAGAGGCGAAAGAAATGCAGAAAGATACAGAAGCTGGTCATAAAGTAATTGGAGATTCAAGAAGGGTTGGAAGAGGTGAACGGAGGGTATACTGAGGAGAGCCGGCGACAAAGTTCGAGGGACTTTCAGTCTGACGTTCGATAGTAGCGCCTGCCTACCGGACATGCGTATCGCGATCTGAGTGTTGTGGGCAGTCGCGACCTCCTACTGGCTTTCATCGTCACCGCGCAATCCATCTAGAAACATTTGAAGTCCAAGTTCTGCAAGACGCTACTTTACTTCAACCGCGCTATATATTACAATCGTGACTTGATGCTAGCTACGATATTGTTCGTCAGAGAAGCGAGCGCAGACGGATGTATAGCATCGAGGACAGTCCGCGTCATTGCCAGAACCTTTTCTTCCTCAAGTCTCTTCGCTATTAGCTGGAGGCTGACTGGCATGCCATGCACGAGCTCCGCATCGTCTGACGTTCATCAGTATGGCTCACGAGAAATGCACAAACCATCGTAGACTTACATTCTTCGTGGACCTCTTTGCAGGTTTCGCTCAATGGGCTGTGATTGGTGAGTGATCGGTCCTTTTCCCTGTCTGCAGTGACTCCAGATGGGAATGAAACAGATGAGTAATCAACCACATTATATACGCCAGTGTACCCAACATGCTTGAAGGAGCCATTCGCAACACTAGCGAAGGGTGTGGTAGGTGCTTGGGGGAGTCAGCTTCCGGTCTATGTACACGAAATCAACCACACTCACCTAGTATGGCATCCAAGCCATCAATAGATTGCCATTGCAAGAGATATTGCCTTTGAAGCTCTGATCGCTCAAGTTGCAGCTGCCACATATCATAGGTACTGAGGTCGGGAGCGCGGGAGTACTGCTCCATTTCTGGTCTGAATGGCTCGTTTGTAGGCTCTAGCAAGGCTCTTACGCTCTTACCGCCATCTGCGAGAAACATGCGACCTAGGTTGTCCAAGGCTTTTAAGTGAAGTGTTGGACTCCACTCTACTATTTCGTGCCCTGCCTTTTTGAGTTTCTCCACGGTTTCTTTCAGCGCTCGCGTAACTGGGGGCGTAGGAACGACAACGCCATCGTTCCACAGCACAGCAATCTTGAGCTTTTTCTTGTTTCCGACTGGGCGCCAGGGGATCGGTAGACACTTGGGGTCCACTAGCCAGGGCTCAGAATCTACAACTGTCTTTGAGAACAGCGTGATGTCCTCAAGTGTCTTGGCCATCGGCCCGTTCACGCTCATGACGGCTTCTTGCCCTGCCAGTCCAGATCTACAACGCTGAGTTGTGAATCTCCCAAATGAGGGCCTCAGAGTGAAGATGCCTGTACAAGCTGCAGGTATGCGCAGACTGCCTCCGATATCTGTTCCGACGCCTAACGGACTGCCTCCGAATGCAATCAGAGCGGATTCGCCTCCAGACGAGCCACCTGATGTCAAATTCCTGTTCAGAGGATTGACAGTTCTCCCAAAAACATTGTTGACGCTTTCTGCAATCATCATCGCGGTGGGGACGTTTGTTTTGCAATAGCGTACAGCGCCAGCGTTCTCCAACAACTCCACCAGAGTCGCGTTGTACGTTGCTGGCTGGTTGACCAAGGAGGCAAAGCCGACGGTGCTATCTTTGCCGACAATGTTAAAATTGTCCTTGAGCGATAATGGCAGGCCATGGAGTGGGCCTATGACCTTGCCCGTCTTGCGCAGGTGCTCATCGAGGGATTTTGCGGTTTTTATGGCTTCGAGGAAGAAGATCTCGGAGAGGCAATTGGTCTACACACGACATTCGATTAGCTCCAGTTTCGCATTCAAGAGCCTGAGAACAATGCTACAGCGTACCAACTGATGTGCTGCTGCTGCCCGCTTGCAGAAAGCCCGTGTCACCTCTTCCGAGCTCCATGATCTAGACGCGATCTTTTGGACAATGTGGGACGCGGTGCTATCGGTGATCTCTAGCTCTTTCGCCGTGAACCATCCCGACTCTTTAGGGAACGTTGTGACGTTGCTCTGTGTCGACGGTGGGAGAAGGCGCGAGGGAATCATAAACTCGGACGGTATGTTGCTGGAGAGAGCAGCGCGCTTGGACGCGGCAATGGCCTCCCACCCTCGCTGAGACATCGTCCGTCGGATTCTACACGATGCTTGAGTATGCGCGAATGCAAAACACGGCGAAAACGTTCTATACTATGAAGTACAGTCTCTAGATCATTGGCATTCCCAAGCCAGAGCTTGCTACGGTGCCTCGGCCGCTGCCATCCCCACCTTCGGTCAAAGACACGCCATTGACGATGATCATCATGGTTCGCTGCCAATCTCTCCTCCACGGTTCGGTATCTATCAAACCCCGCTATCGACTCGCGCTATGTAACCAAACGGAGGCGAACAGACCATATCAACCTTAAATCCTGCCTCCTGCAGAACTCTTGCGCTGTCGGACGCTGCATGCTCAGCACACCACCCGCTCACGACTCCCGATGTCGGCTTGAATTACCGGATGCAGTAACTCGAACTGGCTCCCACTTTTGACTCGAGATATGCGTTGATTGCCGGGTTACTTGAGTCAACGTCGTATCCCAACCACTTTGCCGACGGTCTAATAGCTGGGCAAATATCCCCTCCAACGACGTATAAGGAAGGGGTTGACCAATTCCACGCGAACGCCATCAACGTTCTGCATCTCTACGGGAGCACAGGATGGCGAATGGGTTCATCCAGTACATTCGCGGCGGCCAGAGTGCACCCGGCGAACGCAAATTGGTGCAGAAGCTTGACTTTTTCATTCTTACCTTTTGCTGTCTCATGTACTTCCTGAATTACCTCGATCGAACGAATCTCAACAACGCCTACGTTTCAGGAATGAAGGAAGACCTCAATTTCCATGGCAACCAGCTCAATCAGATCAATACTGTCTTTACAGTCGGATACACCATTGGCCAAGTACCATGTAATATTGCTCTTTACTATGTGAAACCGAGGATCTTCTTCCCCTCATGTATGGTGAGTCTGGGTAATCTAAAATCTGAAAGAGATAGTGCTCATTATATCAGATTGTCTGGGCCGGTCTCACAATGGCTACTGCAGGTGCGCAGAGTCCCGGGGGTATCATGGCAATTCGATTTTTCCAGGCTATCTTTGAAGCATCGACTTTCGTTGGCACGCATTACATCCTGGGCAGCTGGTATACCGAGAGAGAGCTTGGGAAACGATCTGGGATCTTCACAGCGTCTGGTCTTGCTGGAACTATGATCGGCGGCTTCATCCAAACCGGCATTCATTCTAGCATGGATGGTTTGAGCGGCCTGGCCGGATGGAGATGGCTTTTCATCATCGACGGCATCATAACAATCCCTGTTGCCATCTATGGCTATCTTCTCTTTCCAGACACTCCACGAAATACCAAGGCTCCGTATTTGAGTGCAGATGAGAGAGCGCTGGCTATGTCCCGTGTCCCGGAAGTCTCGGAACGTACTCCAATATCTTTGACGTTCCTTAAGCACTGTTTTAGTACATGGTACTGGTACTTCTTTACAGTTCTCTGGATAATTGCTGGGGAAACCGAGTCGTTCTCTAGTAATGCTTTACTCGCTCTATACATGAAGGCGCATCCTGGCAAGAAGTACACTGTCTCACAGCTCAACAATTACCCAACCGGAGTCCCGGCAGTTGGGATCGTCTCAACTCTGTTCTGGGCTACTCTTACAGACTTCCTCGGCGGTAAACGATATCTTGTCGGCTATTGGATAGGCATCACCGGGATCGTAACCAGCGCCATGATCCTCGCATATCCAAACGACACAAGCGTTCATTTCGGGGCTTACTATTGGGCTGGGAGCGTATATGCCTGTCAAGCTACATTCTTTGCTTGGGCTAATGATGTTCTGCGGTACGAAGAAGACAGCCTGAGAGCAGTAGTCATCGCTTCGATGAACATGGGAAGTAACGCTGTAAATGCGTGGTGGTCGATCCTTTTCTACGGTGCGAACTTTGCGCCACAATTCACTCGGGGAATGTTCGCCATGATTGCTGTTAGCATCGCCATGGCGGTTTGGACAGCACTACTTGTATGGATGCACGTTCGTACCGAAAAGAGACGGGACGCTGACTACACGGTTACTGCCATTGCGGACAAGGAGATGGGCGATGTGCAGGACAAGACACCTCGAACTGGCGGGTTTGGGGAGAAAGTATAGGACCGCTAGCCACAGAGAGGAAGAGGTTTTCCGACAAAGTTCTCGTCCCTCCGCGTGACCTAGCTATCGTTGTACGTATACGGCACTGGGATGAAAGTTGGTACGAAGACGTTGAACTGGACCTTGCAAGGACATGACAGCTCACGATGCATGAGATATATGCACTGAACCCCACGCTTGTCGAGTCCGCTAATCTACAAGATGGTTAGTCGCGTACCAGTCGAGTGTGTGCTGTGAAGCTTGCCGCCGCCCGCAAGATCGAGACTTACCTCTCGGCATTGCACAAACGGGTACGCTGCAGACTCGCACCAGCCTAGTCTTAGGCAAGGCCATCGCTTTCACATATCTTCTCACCGCGTCAGTTTTTGAAACGTATATAGTTCGTAGCAGGCCCTGGCCATTCCAAGAACGTGATCCTCACGACATCATAACAGGAGATTTCGGTCCTACTACAGTAGAATTCCTCAGATCAATCTCGGCCGTCAGATAAAGCAAGTCTAAAGTCATCTGAGACATGGTTCGATTTTACGTGTTTGAGCCGAGGTCTACAAGGGCCGTCCTCTTTACACAACAAGGGTGCTCTATGTTCGAGGTGCTTCATCGAATGGCTAAGCGACGCTCCAACCACCCCGAGGCTTGGTCGCAAACTACTCCAGGTCTCACCTTGTACTACCCAACACATACTTCCAAGGCCATTACAGCCCTGAATCGCGAATGAGATGGCTTGTAACGACTACGGGCCTCGACCTCCTTTCCGCCCCTTTTCCCCATTGCAGACGTGGTCTTGCATGACTTCAAAGCAGGACACTCCATGCTTCAACACCACACTTCGAACCACGATGGTCCTTAGCCATCTCCTTCGACGTCATCCTGTATCTGCGCCTTGGGCTCGATTCTGAGATCCTGGATGCGGCGTCCACTGGGTTGCTAGATCAACGAATCGATGATCATGTGCACACGAATTCCTAGCTATGAACCGGAGACGGCTGGACGTGTGGTAGGGATGGCCATGGAGACGAGCGGTTGCACTACGCTACCTATAATAGCTTTCCTTCTTCTTGCCCGGATTTCGTCTGTCGAAGATTTTCACACCCAAACATCATATTCTCACACAATTTTTTTGACGGTAGTCATCCCTCCAAGACGCTTTTACGCATTCCAAGGATTGTCTATCGCCTATAAAAACCCCGCATATTGGTCTACCTCTCGCCTGAGACCAGCTCTACTACTGCTCTTCACATGGCACAGGAACCAGCATCTGGTTCTCTACCTGTGTACTACGGTGAGCGTATGAACGATGAGACGGCGATAGAGCGCCCTGTCCACCAGAGCGAAAGTCGAGATGCTTTACTCCGCTTGCCTATCCAGCCACCACATGAGGCACACGTGGATGCTGGTGTTGCTTCTCCAGTCAGCCCAATACCTCACATTGGCGGGTTGGGCGTAGCAACTAGTACTCCATCAAGATCGACCTCCAAGCGCGTTAGCAATCACCCTGGTCGCTACATTACTTATCCAGACAAGGGAGATGACTACTATCGAGAACGGCAAAGTCGACGCTACGAGCCATATCAGCCGTCAGAGTACAGAGGAGAGTACAGAGGTCCATATATCGAAGAGGAGTACGACGAGGAGGACCAAGCACGCGCATATCGTCGTCCAGTGCGTCGATATTCTCGCCCACCTCTATCACACCAGAACTTTCACACCCGCGGCGGTCCTAAATACACTGGCGACGGTCCAAGAGGCGATTCAGAAAGCGGCAGAGGCAGTTTCGACTATGAGCCAGATACGCCCACCAAGCCGCGTGTCCATTACTACTATGACAGCGAAGGCGAGGACCCTCGTTACCGACCCCATGCGGGAGAGGGAGGAGGTAGGGGACCCCCTCGGCGTCCGCCGTCAACGGAGGAAGTGATGCGTCTTCCTTGGACAATGTGGATGAACTCCAATGCAAAGAACCGTAAGCAATCCCTTCGGCCCCAATACATGAACAAGAAAAAGTCTCTACTTACTCCTCCACCAAGCCTGGTGTCCATCTCTCAGTCCCAGGAGACTTTGGATGATGGTTGCAGGTCCCCTGATCCGTCATGCTCTCTTCCGGCCCAGCCGCGGATACTGATTCTTTCCTAGAGTTCGTTTCTTTCATGGGAGAGTTCGTTGGCACCACCATGTTCCTCTTCTTCGCTTTCTCTGGCACTCAAGTCGCTAACATCGGTTCGTCTGGTAACAACAACTCGAACACGACAACGGGTGCCGATACAGGCTTCTCCGCGCCTGTGCTGCAGTACATCGCTCTTGTTTTCGCCTTTTCTCTCATGGTCAATGTTTGGATCTTCTTCCGTATCTCCGGCGGTCTTTTCAACCCCGCTGTTACGTTCGCCATGCTTCTCACACGATCTATGAAGCCTCTGAAATTTGCGTTACTGTTGGTTGCGCAGCTCGCTGGTAGTATCTTTGCGTCCTACCTGGTCTCAGTTATGTTTCCCACGCCACTTAATGTTCGAACAACGCTTTCAGCCGACACGTCGTTGGCAAGAGGCGTCTTTATCGAAGCTGTCCTTACCGCCGAGCTTGTCTTCACCATCTTCATGTTGGCGAAGGAGAAGCACAAAGGTGAGCACCCACATAATAAAACCCCTGCTGTCCATTTGTACTGACTAGTCAAAGCCACATTCATCGCTCCAGTTGGCATCGGTCTTGCCTTGTTCATTGGCGAATTGGTTGGCGTCTATCATACTGGCGGATCTCTCAACCCAGCTCGCAGCTTTGGTCCCTGTGTCGTCACCGGTGTCTTTGACCGCGAGCACTGGATCTACTGTAATTCAATCACCCCAATTCCTATGATCTTCGCTAATAATATCCAGGGGTTGGTCCTGCCATCGGCGCGATCCTCGCCGTAGCCCTTCTACAGGTTCATCAAGATCCTCGAATACGAGATGGCGAATCCGGATCAGGACGCGGATGACAAGGACATTAAAGAGAAGCAGAGCATGGGGTAGATGATGACTATAATGCTGAGATGACATGATGAGGAGGAGGTGGATAATGACGGAACGACATGCTATCCATGAGTCTCTGGTATCCGTAATGCGGCATGATCGTCCATTGACACACGTTGATACGAGTCTTCAGTTCTGGTCATACTATTTGGGGTTTTGGGCATTGGGAGGATATATGATTATATTTATGTAACTGAGATAGTACGCGTTGCATTTGAGAATCTCAACACTCGATTTATCACGTGTTGCCTTCGGACATGTTTGACCCGAGCTCAAGGCCTCTCCATCGTCGGAACATCAATCCTTCTCGCGTTCCGAACCACACGTCCAGACCCCACTTTAAAACACAATGGAGTTTCTAGAACGCTTAGTTGTGTCGCTACATCCTCGCAGAATATCTTCTCCAGAGCCTCCATAAGTGACGCCGCAATAGCTGCAGCTCGAACCCCTCACCAACCCACCAAATCGCCCACCAACCTCGACGCAACACGATACGCAATGGCAATCCCGAAGCTCCTCGAAGGGAAGACAATGGCTATAACTGGCGGCGTAACAGGCATCGGTCGCGCCATTGCCTTGGGCTACCTTTCGCACGGCGCCCGCGTTGCTGTCAACCACCTTGGCGACCCGAGATCCAGCGAGCAGTTCCAGTCCCTTCTCAAAGAAGCCCGGGATGCACAAGACAACATGGAAGAGGATGCAGAGAAAAGACTGATTGAAGTGCCGGGCGATGTGGGCAACCCCGAGACGGGGAAGAAGCTGGTGGGGGCTGTAGTGGAGAGGTGGGGACGGCTGGATGTTTTCGTCAGCAATGCTGGGATCTGTGACTTTAGAGAGTTCTTGGAGTACGTATACCGGCCAATTATTGAAACGATCGGTATGTTATGTGAAAGGGGCAGAAGCTGACGCGTTTTTGGGTTCCAGGATCGATCCAAAGCTATGGGATAACACCGTTACCACCAACCTCACGGGCGCGTTCAACTCCATCCAAGCCGCTGCAATCCAAATGTCCTCCCAATCTCCTCCCGGCGGCTCGATAATCGGCATCTCCTCGATCTCAGCACTCGTCGGTGGTGCGCAGCAGGGCCATTACACTCCTACCAAAGCGGGCGTGCTCTCACTCATACAATCGTCTGCTTGCGCCCTCGGACGGTACAACATCAGGTGCAATGCGCTTTTGCCAGGCACTATCAAGACACAATTGAATGAGAAGGATCTTGAAAATGAGGAGAAGAAGAAGTACATGGAGGGCAGGATACCGTTGGGAAGGACAGGTGTGCCGAGCGATCTCGCTGGGCCTGCGATATTCTTGGGCTGTGAAGCATTGAGTAGTTATGTGACGGGCGCACAACTGCTAGTTGATGGAGGAGCATTTGTGAACTTCCAATAGCAAGTTGGTACCAGTTTTTCGCGTGCCAACTTGCGTCCTGGTGCTCTTGATGTTGGATCGTGATACACACGCCAAAACAGGAACGTACTGCATCGATTGCGACAACTCATTCGTGAGCAGTAAGGGTGACGCTATGCTAATCGTCATATCTCAACACCATACGCCTCACAACCCGTACCCCACCAGACCCTCTCCCTCCTCGCCTTTGATATCTCGTCTCCACCGTCTCCTAACTCTTTCTCCACAACTTCCCTCCACAGACCCCAGCTCTGCTCTCCTCTCGGACCCCCGATATTGCACACCGGCCAATCAGAACCGAACATGACTCTCTCACTCTTGAAGAGGTAGAATACCTTGTCCATGTAGTACTCCATCAACACGCTCAGGTCAGAGCCATCGTTCGGCGTTGGCGTCGGATAGAACTCGTTGAAAGCTCCTGAGAGCTTCATGTAGACTGCTGGCTGAGCTGCGAGACGCTTGAGACCATTCTCCCAAGCTCCTCGGTCGTAAAAGGGTGCTTCCGGGCAGAGATTAGGCTTGCAGAGGTGATTGAGTATGAATTTCACACGCCCACTTTTGCCGTCGCCCTCAAGTTCTCGGACTTTGTCGACCATGTCGGCGGCTACTTCAATCTGCCATGCTCCTTTTCCATGCGCGTCGACGCCGACATCGAAGGCCCAGCCTCTTCCACCTCTTCCTTGTCGAAGTCGGAGCATGTTCTGCAAGAAGTCTTCGCTGAACACGAGCTGGCTCATTTGCGTTTCGTCGCTGATGGCTTGGAGTAAGTATCTGAATCCAACAACCTTCTCCCATAGCTTCGGCCCTGAGACTCCTTCTGCAATTTCCAAGTACAGATCGAACAAATCGGTAGAAAGATGGAAAGGCGCCCAAATAACCGCACCAACCAACTTCTCACTATCTTCAGGTTCGAAACCGTCGCTTTCCTTGGGCTTGCCCTCAACCATCCTCCTCAGAAACTGCAACTCTTCGATCGGTGCTTTTGCCCAGATTTTAAGCTTCTCTTTCTTGACTTCAACATCGTCCGAGATAGCGATGTCCGGATTTGGTGATGCTAGATAGCGGTCCGTTTCCACGTATATGAAGCCTGATGGTTGAATCGGTGACGTTGCTGAGGTCGTCGCGTAGTAGTCTGAGATGCCATGGCGCTTTCCGAGATTCGTGCTTGCCATCCATGCATGGTCAGTTGGGGAGGTGGCTGTTGAAGGCCAGAGATGGATGTGGGTGTCGAGCAGCTTCTGGGGGGTCATTGTGGAGCGATGGAGCTTCGTTGATAAGGAGAAGAATTGAATGTGGCTCCAAAGTTGCTTTGAGACTTGAAGGTAGATATGGGTTGCTACCGCGATTTGATTGCTCGATGTTTGCGTCTTGCTGTTTGTGGCGGTGCCATGTGTAGCTGTTGCTCGTTTAGCACTGGAATAGATGAAAGGAACGAAGTTTGTCTGTCACAGATCTATGTATAGCGAGAAGTGCACATCTTGTGATGTCTACAGTCATTCCAAACCTTCCCCTCCATAGGTCTTGAAGTTGGGGCGGAAGGGACTTGAGATCGATACGACTTGGGGCTAGCACATTGGTATATGAAGAACAAGGAAAATGGTCCACTTGCCACCTAAAGAACCATCCGGCGTGTATGCAACGGATACAACTGCTTTCTCGGCTTTGCTGTACAAATGTTTACGTTGCACTAGCCCTGTCAGTCACATTCCGTACGGTCTTACTCAATGACACATACGTAAAGATCTGTTATTTAACCAGCACGGTACTGAAGCGGCTCATAACCACGCAAGTGATAGGCTCGGAACTAAAAGCTGCTATCTTGGCATGTCAACGGGACGAAGCGCTGTCGTGAACAATGACTTGCAATTGACCGAAGACGGATCGAGGCGCGCTGTCAGTGTCAGGCAAACCTTACCCCAATCAACTACAAACTTGAGAACGAAGAAGGTGAAGCTTGATGTTCCACATGTCGAAGCTGTATGTGTCAAGCGATAACATGGCGGGGTAGCTCCATAGCAGGTCCTGGATCGAATGAGGGGAGGGGCAGGTTGATCGGGGTAAAGCAAGCCGAGATTTCATCCTGGCACATGCAGTATCACGTGAAATGATGCTTCTGCACAGCGTTGGGTCCACGGCATCTTTAGACGGTACGCTTTCCTAGTTAGTGTTGTTGAGTGCGATGGTGGCAGGCACCAGAGATCGTGACCGGTGGAGACGGGTTGCTAGCTGATATTGAGCAACGAACCCTGGCCCCACTTTTGGACTGGCTGTAGGCGATACGTCCGGGACTTTTCCTTCCTATCAAGGGAGGCCGACGATGTGGACGTTAGCGTCAAAGGGTCGTCCATCCCCTCTCTTGTGACTGACACTCGCAAACTGTTTCCCGTATACCCACATGCAAATTTGTGTCTTAGGTAGGATAGTGTCAGCACTTCAGTAGAACGTTCCCATGCAGAACATAGTTACGCTACCGAAAAGTATTGAACTAAACAACGATCCAACAGTAGGCGTCGCTGGGTCATCGTTGGCGCTTACTTGCCATACCACGGGGATTATTCATAATCCTTCGCAAGAGGATTATGACGGACAAACCGGACCGACACGGACCCTTATGAGCTCTGAATCATGCGGCTGCATAGGGCTGTGCAGATTTGGCGGCGTATCGGTTTGCGCTCCGGGAGTGAAGGGACTACCAAAGGGTTCTCCTGGCTAAAGATTCAACGATTTAGCATTGGAATCGCGGGGTGTCAGATTGAGATATCGTCGCAGGGTCTCATGTGACAAGTAAGTACCAGTACTTACAACAAATGCCAACATCTGGACAGGTAAACAAAGAGGGATTCATCCAACCCATCATGATTGCTGACAGTAACATAATGATTGAGTGTGGAGACCTTCCGGCGCTCAGGACAGGCAAGAAATGATGGCGTGTATGAGATTAGTGGAGAAGCACATGTCAGGTAGGGTTTTGGAACGGCGTTGCTGGTCTGCTTCCAAGGCTCCTGGATCGATGTAGATGCCATATAATGGATGGAAAATCAGTGTGACGTCTACATAGCGTCCTCGTGAGTAGGGGCATGTGGATGATTGTGCAATGGGTCATCTACATTCAAGCAGCTCGAAAGTAGTGCGACATGCTGCAATACGTGGCCAAGAGCCTCCATGCCTAGTTACTGGTGAACGGGTCCAGTTGATTGTGGTAGCATTCGGAAGAAAGGGCATCGTAAACTAAACCCGCGACGAATCATGATCTGCGTAGCTGCACTCGAAACGTCCCTGAAGCTTATACCCGAGGTGTACGAGTCGCTTTGTTGAACTGCGTGGATTAGATCAAGCAATCATTAATTAGGGACAAGCTAAATGCTCCGCTTCGAGATGCAGTCGCCAACAGACGGTTTGTGCGCAGACCCAGCTGAAACGCACGACGAAGCCCCAGCGGTTCTCTTGAACCATCACAATCGTAATGACAGATATTGTACAGTAGTCCGCAGACTACGAAATTAGATCTGTGGATCTCCAAGACTGCTTTCTTGGCAGACACCGTTTCTAGGCCCACTCGATCAGCTGAAAGTAGCGTGAGCATGGGACGACAACGGACAGGCCTGTTGCTCTGGGATGGAGGAATGAGCCCGCCCAGAAATAAAAAGACATGGGATACCACATAGCTGTGCAATAATTGGTGAAAAAAATGCTCAAACGTTGCCTGAGGAAAATTTGGAGTAGGGGAGCAGAACCCGGTTGGGATCACGACCTAGGAGCGCAGCGAGCAGGTGAGGAAGACTTCACCTGAGTAGTTCCTGAAGATTTTAGCGCTCTTACTAGATATTTTAATGCACGGTATCTGCTAGGAAGGATCGAAAGTCCGAAACTCATGAAGACGCAAAGGATACTCTACTCGAGTACCATGCAGACGGGGGCACCAATTCACAACTAATGTAAGGCGTATTAGTGCATCTGAGGTACATCCTGTAGATTCCGACTTACGCAGAGTGATGATTAACCAAAACAAAAATGAAGAAAGCAAAAACACGAAACACGAACCAAATCTGAACGGTGAGCGTATCTGTGGACTCTCTGTTGCAATTTTCTCAGCGTGGGGCCAGGCAGTCCCCACAGACACCATTGGTCGTAGAGATTTTCTCGTGGACCCAACGACATGGCATCCATTCAGCGTCCGCTGAGGGAAAAATAAATGTGTCCTTCATGGCGGCACGCGAAGATGCAGCCGGGTCCGAGAGGGCCAGTCATTGTCGTCAGAGACACTGGAGTCACACATCGAAGTTACATACATATGTACTGCATCCGGCGAACAGACAAGTATGTAGAGATGGGCCAACAAAAGGCCTGGTCCCCTTTGATTACCTCGCAAACCCCCGCAGCGGTTCGTCAAAGCGTGGCGCTCGCCCTGTGCAGCGTTATGCAGTTGGACTCATTGGACTCGGATTTGATTGACGATCCTCTCAGGTACCAATGGTGCATCATGCTTTTTCCCAATGCTAGTATGGCCACCCCGTAGGCGGCACGCAATGCATATCGTCTCATATTACGCTGCCTGCATGTGGGCGTTCGGGGGTTCGGGTCGGTATGCCCGTCTGTAGACGAGGTCCCAGAGAATGTGCGTCGAAAGCCACCGCTCGCGTCGAGAGTCTCATCGTGCTTTTCTCAAGTTCCAAACTTGTATTGAAGGATTCAGCTCGCAGCAGGCTATGACGAGACCGCTGGGTTATTTGGGCGCACGAGCTTATGAGGGGTCGAGCTCTTAAGCCCACCAAGGCATCGACCATGCGGGAGCGGGAGATGACGGGCATAAAGTTTGGCCAAAGGGTCTTTTCGTGCCAGTCGCGCACAGTAGCAGCTGGGGCGTCCTTGCGTCCGTCTGCGCGTTCAACAGTCCACGGACGAGTACTTCCTCAGCGGAAAGGGAACGTCACGCATCGATGATGGGCAATGCGAGAATGCTGGCCGCGACGACTGCCGGCCGGGATTTCCCATGAGGATTAGATGTTGAAGCAAGGCCCACAGCTTCGCCGTGGTCTTTGGTGGATGGAGAACCAGCCATGGTCGCCTTTAGCTGCAACCCCTCAGCGCCAAAGGTGTGCGCTAGCACTGGCGAGCGCAAGTGTCCATTGCCAAACGCGGCCAACGAACAAAAACACCGCAGAAGCTGCTGGCGTCTGTGACCCGCTGCTGGCACGTCCTCTGCCTCCTCCGCCATCCACCGAAGCGGACGTTGACCGAGAGTGGAGACGAGCCGGGAGGTGTGGACAGCGTCCACTGTGCGCCGACCAGGCTGGGGGCGGGATACCCAGGTACAATCTCCATCCACCTGCCAGACTGGAATGGTCTGTCGGCAGTGTGCCCTTCTTAACAGCAATGGTCTCAGGTTCGGCGTACGTAGCCGGCAGGCTTGTAGTTTGATAACACGCCGCCATCGTCCATCGAGCCAAAGTCGCAGGCAAGCTCACAGGCTGGAATCCGAGCATCGAGCAAGGCCGGTCCACAACGCGGGAGATGGTTCGCGCTACGGAGGGCCCGTGCAGGCTGAGGTGAACGCTACGTGTAGCGCGTGTAGACGATGTCGCTTTGGGCAGATGTAGCAGGAAAGGTCGTGGTCTCGCGGCCTGGAGAAGCAGTCGATCGTCATGAGGTTCGGTTTAAGTTTGTGCTGCCTGTCACCGGTGCCAGAAACGGACTTTGTACGACTGGGGCTGGCTGGCTGGCTGGCTACACGGCATCGAAGGGAAATAAGACGTCAACGAGACGGACAGAACAAGATAAAGAACCACCCCAGTGCATTAGGGCGGGAACGACTTTTGCATAGACTACATGGGTGAGATCTCTGCCGTGACTGAGATCAGAACGCTCCAATTTTTGAACAGTGACCGAAATCCTGAACGCCGTGTATCCGTCCAGCCTTTTTGAAGCCCTGAGCATCTCGTTGGATGCATCCCATAGGAAATCGTCACGAGGCCGCACTCGAGGCCATCGATCACCTGGCGACAGGGCGATGGGGGGTGCGGATCGTCGAATGTCTAAATTACTGCTTCCGAACGCGCGCCAAGCCGCGCCTTCCTGACCGGGGTCCGCTGACCAAAGCGGCAACTACATCTTCAACTCGCGGCAGTCGGGAGAACAACTCCTCGCTCGCGCAACATACGGCCCTGGGGCGGAGGAGTCAACGGCGGCGTGATGGGCCACCTCGAGGGGATTGGGATCATTCTGATGTTGTCGTCGGTGTCGGCGCCCTCGCGCGTACCCCAGGTGGTCTGTCGCCAAAGCTAGTCAGCCTCCGTGCTGAGCGGCTGGAATGCGGGGCTACTTACCTCTGTGACAGTGATGCAGCCGTACAGCTTGATGAGATTGTGGAAGTACCCAAACAGAACCGAGGCCAGCACGAACTTGACGTCGCCCGGGTTCCTTAACAGATGCGGAATGAGCTTGATCGTTTTGGAGAAGGCAAAGTGGCCGAGGAAGAAAGCCCACAGCAACCTCCACTGCAGCTGCTCGGATTCGTCGCGCTCAGCTTGGGGTCCATGGTAATACCCAGCGTCGGATAACGCGAAGTAGAAGCAGGCAAATAGGACGCAGTCGTACAGGAACGCCCACTGCGTGACCGTCGTCTGGAAGACGGCGTACAGGGACCATGGGTATTTCCTGTTGCGCGAGCGAGGGTCAGCGAGGGTCCGCGATAGACACAGAGGGGTAGGGGCTTGGCGCCTAACGACACTACAGTCGAGACATGGATGGAGGACTCGAGAACTTACGACCACATGTGCAATTCGCTCAGGCTGGTTAAATTGCTTCTCCAGTTGCTGCGCACCCACCGCAGGCACTGTCTTAGGTACTTCGAATCGCTTTCCAGCGTCGTCTCAACCTCGCATTCTCGATGATTCTGGATCTGGATCTTCCAATCGTGTGAAAAGAGCCATCTTGTAATGAAATTGTCATCGTCGGCGTTCAGGAAATGATCACTGCCCCAGGTCTCGTGTGTGAAGCCGTAGGTGAACTTCGGATCCTGCAAAACCTCCGATCGATAGGCTACAGCTCGTCCTGACAAGCACGGTAGCCCCCCATCAATCCAGTTGCAGGCTGTACAGTCGAAGTTTCTCCGGACAAGGTATATGGATCCTAGGAACTCCCAGATGCTCGAGCGGTCTTTTCGGCGGATGGTCTGGTTTGTTCCCACGCCGCCCACACCGAGATCCTCGAAGGGTGCGAGAATCCACTTAGTAAACTTCTCAGGCAGCCACACGTCGTCATCAAGGAGGAGCGTGATTTTCGTCTCGACTTCTGGAATCGCCCGGCAGAGCTGTCGGCGTTTGTTGGCCTGGCTGACGGGCAGCACGTGGACCCTCTTCGGACTGCCCATGTCGTCGACCATCTTTTGTAATTTCTTCATTTGTGCTTCTGGAGTGACAAGAAACAGCTCGTACGGCTCAAGCCTGTAAGCCGTTTCCACTGTCTCTTTCAATTGCTGAATGTCTTCAGCCACGGTGGGTATAATGACGGTCATGTCCTGAGCCGTGATGGTAGGGTCGTCGATGGGCATGACGGGCGTATACATGAAGTTTGCGAGTAGATTGATCCATAATCTGACGTAGCGGAAAAAACTGGCAGCAGACGGTCAGCAATTGGCGTCAACAGGCGACAGGGAGCATGCACAGTGTAGAATAGAGAGAGCTTGGGGTCATACAAGGAAGCAACGAAAAGCCAAAACCAACTCCAATTGCTAAGCGTCCAAAACGAAAACGGAAACATGTCAACGACCGACGAACGTGACAGGAAATGGGAACTACGGATAGAAACGAGGACGAAGATCACATCGAGGGGAGGGGAGAAGCCGATGGTTCCCCGGTGGGCGTGTGAGGGACTAAATATTTAAGCCACATGTTTGCGGGCCCGGGCGGCGAGATGATGCTTCGCTTCCCGGCGCTGTTTAAGCTGCAGGAGATTTCTCTTAGCAGAGTTTGGGGTAGTGTTAAGATGGCTGGAATGAGGTAGTTGAAAAAATCCCAGAGCTGCATGGGCAAGCCGCCGATTCGGGGCTAGCAATGCGCCCACTTAGAGAGAGCGTCATGCTTGGATCCCGCAAGCCGTTGAATACTCGCATATTTCGGGCCACCCTGGCTCGCACAGCGTCCAGGGATCGTCTGCATCGAGCAGCGCGTCGACCAGCCTGTCTGTTGTGCAGCCGCCCCGCTAGAGCTCGCCGTGCTCGCTCCGGTGGTTGCTGGGCACGAGACTGGCTGCCCCGCGCTGCCACTCGCAGCAGCTTGCTTGCTGGCGACCTCGCTGGCGACCTCGCCGGCGACACGCGAGCAGCAAGCTGAGGCGATTCACGCCATGTCGCCTGGCGCTCGCCTCTGGAAGCAGCATGCGGGCGCGTGTGCAATGTTGGGGCCGCCCAGTGCAATGCGGCTGATGATCGAAGGCCAATATATCAACCCCCTCCTTGGCGCCTCCAGCGCGTCAATCCACATCTCAGATCAGGGCTCTAGGCCCCAATTGCGCACTGCCCGTAAAGTGGCATGCACTAGCCGCTGCAAGCGTGGTCCAGCAGAATCTTGACGGCAAGCCCACCCGTGGCGCAATGGCCGATAGGCGCAACCTCGCTCGCGGCAGGGCTGGCGTTCCCTTGATGCTATCGTCTGGCGTAGTGCCGTGCCGTCGGCTAATAGCACTAATACCAGCAGTTATTGTGTCCGTAAAGACACTGCATCACTGCATCCTCGCCAATAGATATTCTCGCAGGTGCAATTCTGTCCGAAACGCTGGCCAACGGGAAATTTTCTCCAGGACCAGCTGCCCGCGTTGAGAGTTGATTGCGTGCGCCTGGCTAAGCTGCTGCCGAACGCTCGACACCTGTCCCGATGCCCACGCCGAACCGCTGAACGCACAGCGCGGCGTCTGCGAAACCTATGCCATGTGTCTTGACGAGGCGGGCGTCGTGTGGCTTGCGGGCATCCTCGGGAACGGTGACCTTCGCAGCAGACTGCGTCCGTTGACCGGCACTGCTGTTGCGTTCATCGGACTGATTGCCAGATGCAGCGGCAAGGCACCCTCCGGGCTGCTCTCTTGAGCCAAAGTCGCTGCCGTCGCATCTCAAGCTTGACGGCAATCAATATGGCTGGAGCCAACAGGCGGGACGACTGGCGATGTACCTGGCGTCGGCTGAAGAGGACATCGGTATGCGTTTGCTAGCAATACTAAATCAAGCTCATGTCGTCTGCATCTACGGGGGTGCCTTGCTCGTGCAGATCAAAAGCATCGGACCGTGGAAGCTGTTCCCCGTCGCTGCGGATTGGCTGCTGCATGTTCATGCTTGTCGACGGCCGGCTCGTGCATGGAAAAAGAGATATATTATGATAGTGGGTGGGCAGAGTGCAGGCGGCGCTGCCATCAAATGCAAGCGATCGAGAAGGGCCACGGCGACTGTGTTTGCGCACAGAGGCCTGCTGCATCAAATTGCCGCTTCATTTCTCCTTGCGGCATTCAGGGTTTCCAGCACAATGTGGAGGAGTTGTGTTGAAGAGAGGAAGGGAAGGTACGGGAGGTTTTGTTGTATTAAGTAAGCAATTGTTACCATAGATTACTTGATTACGACCAGAGTGTGACCAACCCCAACAGTAGCATGCGACAACAACGCCTCGTTAAATCTGAGAAGGTGAAGTTCAAGAAACTTGTAGAGATGTCGTTAGAAATCTTGAGATGCATTGCGTCATTATCCGCGGACACGCAGGACATAGACCTGTGGCCCACTTCCCGTCGTTCCCCGATAGCCGCAACGAACAGGGCAGGTACTTCTGCACAAGTACCATTCCCCAGCAAGACATTAGCATGAATGTACAGCTCACTTCCCATGCCAATAACGGTTGATAGAGTTCGTCCAAGCTGGTAGGACTCTAGAACATGCGCTGTTGGGCGCTTGCTAGAAATTTGGCATGATATCCTGCCCAACTGGCTATAGCTTTGAGATGGTTGTCTGCGAAGTTCCTGTGCTTGCAGACGCAAGAAAACATGATAGGTTACCGCGGCTGCCTTCAGACACGTCTCGGGCCGTCCGGAGCTGAAGCACGGACACATGAAAGGGGTTCTCGAGAACGTCAAAACGGATGTCTATCAGCACCAATCTCTTAAGCCTGTTGTTTCGGAGGCATTCTCTTCTGTCAATGTGACCTTTTACCGCACCTTCCTTCCCTTTAAGTGACAGATCAACACAAGACCGCCAAACAAGGTGTCGTCCTACACCGATCCAGATCCTCGGCTTCAGCAATACGGACCGCGTAGTAGCTTGGTTGCACGACGCCTCGGGATTCCAAGCCTTCGGCATTGACGATGACGGTTCATGCAAAGCTTGTTGAGGGGAAATCTGTTTGCGGCGTGGCACCTTGAAGGTGTGCTGCGTCAATCCATAGGCATCGGGCAAGGGTGCCTAATATGGAAGCTTCTCAAGTGACACGCGGCTGGAACGGTTTCTTCCCGGTGGTCTCATCTCTTAGGTCCGGGACGAAAATTTTTCAGAGATCCTAGGTCTAGTAAACTCACAAGAGAAATGTGAACAGCCTCGCATGATTAACCGGGCGAATCATGCTGCTTGCCCGTGAGAAGCATAGATGCTTTAAACAGCCTGGAAGAAGAGATAAGGGGTGAGACTTTAAGAAATCTTATAATAAAGGTTTCTTACGGCTAATTGCCCTTCTGTCCGCAAGATGCGAACGAGCGGTACGGAAGAGGAGTGTCGAAGTCAGCGAAGGAATAGCGGAATGTCTGGATCGAAACGAGAAGAGGCAAAGCAAGCGGCTCGAACGCTCGAACCTGCTGAGACAAGTATTCCGATCTATTATCTCCGCAAGCCTCGCTCCTGATGAAACTGGACCGTATATGTGGGTAATGCAGCGCTGATGAAAGCTAGAGCAGGTTAGCCTTCGACTTTCGATGATGAAGCTTATCCCTACCTCTCGGCTAGTCTGTGCAAGGCCAACTCAAGGTCCCGAGGTACTTCAAGCATCCCTTTGTGGAAGATTCGGATGGAATAACAGAACTCAATGATGTTTGAGATCAACATAGAGCCGCAACCCTAATTCAAGAATGCACGGAGGGTCTCGATGCGCGTCTGGAGAGGAGGATGATTCGAGGAACCTTACTTGTCATTTTGACCCGTTCAGCAACATGACTTCTTCGCCCTCCACATTAATAAGGACATTCAAGCTCTATCGAGCAGAGCTCTTTCGCTGCTATAAGACGCATCCCCCAAGGGGAGGAAGTTGTACTGTTGGACGAGTCAGTACGATTTCACTATGGGACAAGAGACACGGAGAGGTTTATCGGAAAACCTAGGCACCCTTTTAAACCCAAGGATGCTCGTTGGATTTTCTCAGGTTTGTGCCTCACGGTAATCTGGAAGCTTATCGGCCCCGAACGGTTGTTCACGTACCTTGTTAGGACTGACCTCGATCCATCTCACCGCTCACTATTCCCTGGCTAGGGTGTCCACCTCCTTCGAGTCTTATGAATTTCCATCCTTCTTCGAAACGCATCTTGTCCTTGGGATGTGGCAGGACTTGATGGTCTCGCAATGGAGAATTGTCTCTACGTTTGTGTGTCACCACGCCCGGGTCAGAGACGCACGCGAAGGGCACTACCAGCCCCTGGAGCCCTAGCGCAACAACGCGCCTGGTAACCGCGTTTACTAGCGTAATTAACATCGAAGGTATTGAATTCCTCTCTGCCGTGGACCTCCATCTATCTTCAGCTCTAGCGACGTACACGGTAAACTTTGTTCAGATGTGAGCAGGCTCCTTCCCTTTGGATTCCATCTCACATGCCCAATAGCTCTCGATCGTCCAGTACCAACAAAAGCTCCTATCGCTTGTCATTGCCACTATAAGCTGGGTGGCAAGGATGTCTCTGTTGGTTCCGAGCCCAGGAACTTGGTTCGATTAACCAGTCTAATGTCGCGTTGACCCGCGCCGTGTTTCGCAGCGCGGATGAATTTGGACGAACGCCCTCCCCCACATTATGGCGCAAGTCAGGACGCAATCGCCAAGCCAGTAGACTTTTAGGAAGGCGGCGGCGGCATGTGCGCGTCTCACGGCCTGTGACACATCACTTGGTCGAGTAGTTTGCGTCGCCCCGACTTTCGATATTTCTACCTCTGCTTCACCTCGGAGACATGCTTCGCACCATTGCATGGAGCTCTTCCACCCTAGGTCATCCTATGCCGGTGGTTCGTCATTTGCCATAGGCAAAGGTCCAAAAGCAGCAGGCCACCACCACGGAGCGAGGAGACAACTTCCGGCGTCCCGCAAAAACCAGCGAGTAGCGGCTAAGACTTGAGCCAACCTCAACTTCGGCGACGCTGCCATTTCGCGCATCATGCAGATACGGGTTCTCGAACTTAAAGCAAATGCGCTTGAGATCCTGGCAACCCCCATTTATGCGGCTTTCACTGGTGAACATGTGCGCCTGTGTGAGCTCAGCGTGCAGAGCGGTTCATAGGACTTTTCTTGTGCATTCGCAGGCCAAATCCTTATGTTGCTCCACCGTCACCAGGGAGTCGGCAGCTATATACTGGTTTCTAGTCTACCTCCTGGCATTTGCAGGGGGGGCCTGTCAGAGAGCAGCTTGGAGTTCAACGCAGTAAATTGTAGCAGCCCTCAACCACGTCGAGGGTTGCGATCAAGCTTTTTCAAGGACACCAACGGACGACAATCATTAGTCGCTTTATCTTGACTAAGTCGTGGAGCTATCCATTTGACATGTTGTACTATGTGATAGTCATTATGTCATGGCGCTTGACCCTTGTTGCGACAGCTGACTTGGTTGTCACACTTCAACGCCTCATAGAACTTCGATCTAATACTGTGGAAGAAACATTGTCAACTGACCCATCGGGATTTTCAATTGAAGCTTTACCCTTGGCTATACATGCAACGCACCATACGATGGCTACAGCAAAACCTGGCTCAGCATCATTGCGCAAGGCGGTACGCGTACGGCATGCCAGAAGCTGTACGAGTTCAGATCCATCATATCCCGTACCTCTTCGAGCGACTTACAGCATTCGATTTAGTCTCCAGGAAAGTTCAACAAAGCCAATTCGCCGTAAGAGATACACAGAAAATTCATGTTGACAAGGGTGCTTACGAGCAACTCCTGTGCCATATGCAGGCAGATCACCGCCAACTGTCATATGTGACGCCAAACATGTTTTGTTGATTAAGGGTTTTCGAGTTTCCTAGGAGCCAAGCATGAGGCTTCTCTATCCAAGACTGGTCACTACAGTTTGCTCGTAATGAAGTAGCTTCCCTTCAGGCCAAGCTGTCCTTCGCTCGAGCTGGCCTGCTCCGTTCAATGACCCTGCATATCATGGCCCATCCAATCACTCATCTTGAGGACTCATGCAAGTCGCTTCCACTAAACTTAGCTTAGATGCCGCCCCCGGACAACTGAGGATTGTACCCCGATCCAACGAAACCATCGTGGAGGACCCACTCCTCCACACCAACACAGCCTCTAATGATCTTCATGCGTGTCATTGCACGCGGGAAGACCAATGCACGAGCACGAAGCACCTAGCAGTTGATTTAACCGTCCTGTGGGTGTACAGAAACCAAGCAGTCGTCAACAACACACAGGAGTCGAGACGCTGCGAAAGGGGGCAAATGGCTTCCACTTGTTGAGCCTTGGAGCTGTGCACAGCCTACATTCGATACACCCTTCCACACACCTTGAAGGCTCAGCCCACCTTGAACGATCGCTCGTAGAAGAGCAATTGCACTCCACCCTGATCTTCGGCATTGGGGATAGTCGCATGCAATCGAGAGTGGCGAACGGTGTGGATGTACGGCCTCCTCCACGTTTCTTGGCGGTAGGACAGGAACGCGTGGCTGATCTGGCGGACTCGTGATCCAGTATGCCCATTCTGGTGATCGAAGGAAGGTCTCAGGAAAATGGCGTCTATATAGGCGCGGCAAGCGCCAACTATGTATCTGGAGGATCAACCAGTGCGCATGATCAGATCTTGACATCGAAACGAACAAACATCCAAGAGAACTCAAGGGCGTCCTTATTCCCCGCCGGAATCAGAAACAGCGCACCGACACTGCAGGTTCAACCCTCATAGCAGCAGTCTTATCGACGCAACCCAATTGGATCGGACCACAAGTTGAGGGCGGTGCGGGGAGCATACTGAAGATTGATTAAACGGACACTGCGAATGGACGATTTGAGGAAACACAAAATGCAGGGCCCTGCCCGAAAGCGGCGCACTAGTGCAGGCTTACTCTATCTCACTAAGCTTATTGCACCATCGCAACTTCGCACGTCGCAGTCGTCAATCGAAGATGTGATAAATCAGCTGCTTGCTCAATCTTCCTGGACGACCGGCATGCTGCGCGGACCCTCAGGCATCTTCGTCTCACAGCGATATCCCCAAGCACCTCGCCTTGCCCAATTTGTCCGCCACTTCGCCATCTCGATGGCTCCCACCGCCAAATCATATGACTATATAGTCATAGGTGGCGGAAGCGGCGGGAGTGGAGCTGCGAGACGAGCTGCTGGATGGTATGGGGCAAATACTCTCCTGATCGAGGGTGGACGTAGTGGTGGCACGTGTGTCAACGTAGGGTACCTAACCTTTATCACCTGATAACTTTTGCAGAATTTCCGTCTTAGCTGACTGGACTTGTTCAGATGTATACCGAAGAAGATGACTTGGTATATGGCAAGTGTAAATGAGACTATCAAAGGTGCCAAGCATTATTTCTACGATGTACCTGACGACGTCAAATTCAACTTCGACAAGTTCAAGAAGGCCCGAGACGAGCGGATCTTGAGGCTGAATGGGGCATACGAGAGTAACTGGAACAGAGAAGGCATCGAACTGGTTCACGGTACGGCCAAATTCACTGGCCGAAAAGAGATCGAAGTCGATCTGCAAGATGGATCTGGGAAGGCATCGTATACCGGAAAGCACATCTTGATCGCTACTGGAGGATATCCGATAGTGCCCGCGGACGTAGACGGCGCAACGCATGGCATTACTAGCGATGGTTTCTTCGACATAGAGTTTCTGCCTAAGAAGATAGCTATCGTTGGTGCCGGCTATATTGCAGTGGAACTTGCGGGGGTTCTCAACGCGCTAGGGGTCCAAGTGCACCTGTACATCCGCGGAGCGACATTCCTACGCTCGTTCGATCCCATGATCCAGGAGACGCTGACGAAGGCCTACGAAGATGCAGGGGTGATCATTCATAAGAACTCTAGAAAGCTGCAGAAGGTGGAGCGCCTCGATTCTCCTGCGTCAACACCAGCAGCAGGAGCTCACGAGAAACGTACAGATGGAGCATCGCCAGAGAAGCGACTGCGTATTACTGACCATGATGGTGGGAGGTTGGAAGTCGACGAGCTACTGTGGGCTATAGGACGAGCACCTGAGATCCAAAACCTCGATCTTGGTGTACCGGGGATCAAGCTGAGCCAGAAAGGGCATATAGAAGTGGATGACTTCCAGAATACAAATGTCGACGGCATATACGCACTTGGAGATGTCACAGGTCAGGCTGAGCTGACGCCAGGTGAGCATCATCATCGTCGAATACGGATACGTACTAATCCACTGAAGTGGCTATTGCTGCCGGAAGACAGCTTGGCAATCGACTATTTGGTCCTCCGGAGCTAAAAGAGTCCCGACTTTCTTACGAGAATATACCCACCGTTGTCTTTAGCCATCCAGAAGTGGGTACTGTCGGTCTGACGGAACCGCAAGCTGTAGAGAGGTATGGGCAGAAAAACCTCAAGGTACGCTACGACCGATGACACTGAGCAGGGCTGGTTCCTCTGTACTAATGCAGTACTTGTCTAGGTCTATAAGACTAAGTTCGCGGCCATGTACTTCGACTTATACCCCGCAGAGGGGAGGAGCAAGCACCCAACACAGTAAGTGTACAGTCCTTAGTCTTATCGTATGGAAATCAAACTCGGCACGGGAGAACGGTGTCTACCTCTCTACGAAGCTTTCTGAGCTCTCGTACGAACCGGTCTAACTCCAGGACAGATACAAACTCATTTGTGCCGGGCCAGAGGAGAAAGTGGTAGGTCTGCATATCCTAGGAGAGGCTTCGGGAGAGATATTGCAGGGCTTCGGCGTAGCCATCAAGATGGGAGCTACGAAGGCCGACTTCGATCGCTGCGTGTGAGTCTCAGTTCCTACAAGAGTGTTGCGATATGTTAACAACTAGGCCAGAGCAATTCATCCCACTTCGGCAGAAGAGCTGGTGACGATGCGATAGAGGGACAAGACTCTTGGTAATCAGAGTTCTAGCTGCGATAGGGAGTTAATCCGGATATCTAGCGCTGGATGCACAGGAGTGACTCTGTCCTGAACAGGTCATCGGAGTAGTTAAGCAATAGGTCGAATTTGGCGTGCTCCATGTAGCCGCAGAGTATGAAACGAAGTATATTACCTGGTACATCTATGAATAAGAAATTGCGAAGTCAACATCTCACACTGCAGTGTTGTTCATGAAGTTCTTCAGCCCGGTGAGAGACAGGGGCCGTTCCATCCCGAGCGCCAAGCCCTTCTTAGCGGAAAAATCTCGCAACTCCCGGAGCTCCAACCTCTTGACAAGCCGCGGCCAGCACCTTCAGCATCAACCTCCACATCCCCTCCCTCCCCCGCCGTCACAATGTCTCTCGCCGCGTCACGCGCCGTGCTGAGGCACTCGACGTTCGCCGTTCGCCGCGCCGGCATCCGCAATGCCTCGTCGACGTCCGAGGTCGCGGGCGCCGCGAAAGAGAAAGCCGTCGAAGCCCAGTCCAAAGCGTCCGAGGGCCTGAGCCGCGTCACGTCGTCTGCTGGATCCGCTGTCTCGAGAGTTGGAGGTGCGCTTGGAAAGGTTGGAGGACGCACAGGACGACTGATTGGTGCCGTACAATGTGCGTAACATTTCTTGGGATACGTGGTCTCGTCAATTGGCCGCATAAGGAGCCATTGGGGCGCAATGATGTCTTCCAGGGCTTCAGAAGAGCTTTCAGTTGCTCGAGGGAGGGCCTGAGAGCTTCTTCACGCAATACCAGCATGTCGCGCCTCGATGGGCTCACCCGACCAAGCGGTCCACGGGCAACCGTCTATCAGCCTTTGCAAATGCAATTTCGCTAATAACGTATTCTCACAGCCCTTATCCCACCAACGGTCTACTACTCGAAAGTCGCTCTCGAGCTCGGCAAGCTTGTCGTCCAGCAGCGAAAGCTTAGTCCTCCGTAAGCTCTCTCTCAGCATCATTGCTAGCCTGTCACAAGATACTGACGACTGCACAGCGATGTCGCTACCTTTCAGAGTTACTTCCAGCCGCTGATCAACGCCGTCCGCCATCCTGGATCCCTCCTGTCCTCGACCGCCAATTCCAGCGCCGTATCGCCACTCAACATCCTCAACCGAGTCCGGAATTTGTCAACAGCACAATGGGTGTCTGGTGTTGTTATCACTGCTGAGGCGATTGGTTTCTTCACTGTCGGCGAGATGCTTGGCCGACTGAAGCTCGTTGGGTACCGATCGAGCGCCCCGGCTCACCACTAAACGTGAGCGGGTCAACGTACGATAACAAGCAATAATGGGAGCAGCATGAGCGTGAGAGGTGATTCTGGGTCACGAGAAGCAGACCGTCTGTATACGAGAACGTATACCAAAAGCTATGCCTGCATTGGAGTGGTCCGATAAGCGTGGTCGTGCAGGTGTGCACACAGAGAAAGGCTCCTACACTGTACTATTGCACATACTCTGATTTAGATTTCCTTTCCTCTGTGCAACTATGTACCAGCAATGCATCTTTCCATTGACACTTTTGGGCTTTGGTATGCGTGAAATTGGTCCTGATCGGCATTTCTGTTTCGCCGATCTGCCGATGGTTCGAATAATTTTTGGAGCACCTCGAACTTTGCGCAAACAGGCCAATTCATGTTACGTTCGATTGAAATCATCGCAATGGAGACCTACCGATAACCTGGGCACATAGCGCCATACAATCAACATGAACGTCTTCAAACTCCTCTCACGAACGCCGAATGCCTCGCAGACCGCCCCCGCGCAGAAGCTTCCCTCCTCCGGCGCAGTCGCGAACCCACAACTCTTCGGCCACGATGAGCCACATGGCCAAACGAAGAGTATGAACAATACCAGGAAGGGAAAGAGGAGACGAGACTCTGAGACTGCTTCAGCAGCAATTCCTGCCGAGCTCGACTTCTTCAGCGGCGCATCTCGAAAAGCAGGGACAAATGGCAATGATGAGGGGAGCTCTGTCGCGAAAACAAAGAAAGAGAAACGAAGAAAGCAATCTGGAGCGGATGATACGAGAGATGTTGTGGAGAATAACGAGGAGCCGCTCGACGCGGACGAGTGCAGGCGCATCCTGCGGTCACACAAGCTGAAAATTGTGGTGCTAGAAGACTTTGCGCCGGCGGTGGAGGAGCCCAAGAAAGAGAAGAAGAAGAAGTCGAAAAAGCGGAAACGAGAGCAAGAGGAGGCTGAAAAGGCCAAGAAGCAGTCGAAACAGCAGTTGTTTCCCCAGCCGTTGACGTCGTTCGCGCAACTGAGAAGTCGCCATGGAATATCCAGGAAGCTGGCTGAGAACATCAAGGCGCAGGGATATACAATGCCTACGGAGGTACAGCTTGGAGCTCTACCTATATTGCTAGGAGCCCATACTAGGGAAGCTCAAGACCAGGACGAAGCTGCTAATGCCGTAGAGCAAGACATCGATCTCTTGACTATCGCCCCGACAGGAAGCGGAAAAACGATAGCGTTTTTGATACCCATCATCAACTCGTTGCTCGCTGAAAGAGACGAATCTGACTCCCACGAAGGACCTCGCGCAATCATACTCGCACCAACCAAAGAGTTGGCATCACAGATTGTAAACGAGGCAAGGAAATTGGCAGCAGGCACAAGAGTCAAAGCAGCGCTCATGAAGAAGGGTATGGAAATTGTGACGAGGTCAGAGGGGGATACGTCAGTTGAGCAATCAGTGGCATCGGCAGCCTCTCAAGACGAAGAAGGGAGCGCCTCTGAGTCTGATGCTGAGGGAAAGGTTGTGCAGCGGCGGAAGCAGAAACGAAGAAGAGCTGAGCAAGTCAAAGCTGCCATCCTCGTAGCGACCCCACTAGCTCTGCTCAATGCACTGAAGACAGGCGAGGAAGTGGCAGAGCTACCAAGCATACGACAGTTGGTTTTAGACGAAGCAGACGTACTTCTCGACCCACTCTTCCGCGAGCAGACTCTTTCAGTGTGGAACGCGTGCACCAACCCAAGTCTCCGAGTCGGTCTTTGGTCGGCGACAATGGGCTCCAATATCGAGGCGCTGACGATCAATACTATCAACGACCGATGGTCCAACCTCCCATTCCCACCTACTCGACCCGTGCGAGCCCCCCTCATCCGGCTTGTCGTTGGGCTCAAAGACAGCGCCATCCCTAACATCGACCACAAACTCGTCTACGCCGCCACCGAGCAGGGCAAGCTGCTGGGTCTGCGTCAGTTGCTGCACCCAACATCAGTCTCTTCTGCAGACGCTGCCTCTCTTCGCCCGCCTTTCCTTGTCTTCACACAGACGATACCTCGAGCCATAGCACTGCATTCTGAACTCCTCTACGACATCCCTCCAGAAGCAGGGGGTAGCTCCCGCATCGCCGTCCTCCACGCAGACCTCTCATCCACCGCCCGCGACACGATCATGACACGTTTCCGTCGCGGTGAGATCTGGGTCCTCATCACTACTGACCTGCTAGCCCGAGGCGTCGACTTCCGAGGTCTAAACGGCGTCGTGAACTACGACGTGCCTAACTCTGCAGCCGCTTACGTGCACCGCGTTGGACGAACCGGTAGGGCGGGCAGGGAAGGAGGTGTTGCCGTGACGTTCTACACGCAGGAAGATGTACCTTATGTGAAGAATGTGGCGAATGTTATCCGGGCGAGTGAGAAGTTGAGGGGTGTAAGGGAGGAGAATGAGAGTGTGAAGCAATGGCTTCTTGATGCGCTGCCTACGCCGACGAAGAGAGACAAGCAAAGATTGAAGAAGAGGGGCGTTGAGGCTAGACGGACTGTTAAAAATGACGAGGGAAAAGTGCATGCGAGGATTAGCACGAAGAGTGGGTATGAGAGACGATTGGAAAACAATAGGAGTGGTGCTAAAGAGGGTTCGAGGAGAAGGGAGGGAGGGGAAAGGAAGTTGATCACGCAAGCAAGTGAGAGGGAGTTTGATGGGTTTGAAGAATAGAGCTACATAGAGCTACATAGAGCTACAGCTTGTCTAGATCTAGCTATGATACCCTGGAACCCTTGGATTCATAATACACTCCGATTTCGGACTGTTGCACCACTACTCGCATGCTCCCCACCAAACGATCCATCTCACCCAGCGCCTGCTGTGCCAACTAAGCACTCCACCCCGTTGACCCCAGTCCTAGCAGCACCACAAAAGTAGCCTTCCCACCAGCAACATGTTCCATATAAGCACCCAGCTCCTCCTCGTCCCCGATTTCGACTGTGATCTCCCGCTCTCCGCCTCCATGCATCTTATGACTGACAAGTCCTTCAAATCTCAGAACAGTAGTCCCAGGATGTTCTCTTATCGTGAGGTTGCGGATCTCAGCGACGGTGCCGGTCTGCATGATGCTGAGCCACACCGTCTTGTTGGGTAGACTGGATTGGGAATGCGGGTGGAGACGGAAGTAGATTGGTTGCGGAAGGGAGTGGATGAAGCGTGGTGCGAGGGCGTAGGAGCTCTGCTGGGTGGGCGGTTGGTGCTGGATAGATGGGTGCTGGTACATGTTACTCGCAGAGGCGTCTGCGATGATGTCGCTAGCTGCGAGGAGGAGGGTAGGGTCAATCTGCAGATCTGTCGAGACCGATGACGGCAGGTAAGGGTTGTTGAGTGGTGGTAGAGTTGTGTTGGCGTTGCTAGGCAGCGCTCTGGTCTGTGTATGTGTCTCTGTCTCCGCTTGGGTAGCTGATGGGCGAGATTGCAAAGAGCGTGGTGCTGCTGGCCCTGGCCCAGGTCCTCTATTACCTTGCTTCTGCCCACCTTCTTTCTTGCTATTCTCGTTCCTGATTCTCTTCAGCACGTCCCTTGCTGTGATCTCGAGTGCTTTGATCTTCTCGGCATATTGCGGATCTGCTTCTCCACCTGAGAAGACCTTGGTTAAGAGCTCTGAATCATTGACCCACTGCACCTTGAGCTGATCCCACTGATCTTGGCCAGCCTCCGTCTTGTTCAGAAAACCAGCTGCTTTGACTTTGGTAGCGAAAGCGCTCCGGATCTGTCGAGTCTCGTCGGGGTTGAGGCCCAGGACGTTCTTTGCTTCTGTGACGCCCATCCTGTTAGTGGTTCGCAGACGCTTCGTGACATCCATGCAGATAACGTCAAGGGACAGAGCTTTCATATTATTCGTAGTCGTCATTTGGATCTGCTGTGCTGCCTCAGGGTCGCGCCGAAAGACTTCAGCCAGATGAGCATTTTCGCGCACGAGTTGCTCCTTGACCTGGAGCCATGTCTGAGGCCCAGCTATTGTCTTCTTGACCACGTTGTTCGCGTTGCAGAGAGCCGCAAAGTAGGTTCTCACTCGGTGATATTGTTCGTTGTCCAGGCCAAGATATGCCTTGCTCTCATCCAGGGTGGTTTCTGAAGGATATCGTGGCGGCTCTCCAGGCGCATCAGCAGACAAGCCACCCCAGCCTCTTGTTCGACGTCGGCGCTTCCTGGTCCGCCACTTCTCGTCGCTCTCGGCCTGCAGTTGCTGTAGTCGCGCCTCTCGTCGCGATAGATCTACCGGGTCCGTGGGCACAGGCCCTTCCAACTCCTCGAGCTGCTCAACGTCAAGCCTGTCTGTGGTGTGCACGCCATCCTCTTGTTCATGCTCTTCCTCTTCGTCCTCGTCGTCTTCGCTAGAGCTCTCCTGCAGTATCGAATTCGCGAGCTGGTGTATCAAGCCTCTGCCCGGCACAGCTTTTGCTTTCTTCGTCTTGTTCTTCTTCCTTGGTCCTCCATCGCCCGCTCCCTCACCAGCACCTCGTTTGTCCACGCCTTCCTTAGCTGTGCTCTCCCTCAGTAACCATCCAAATCTGAGTCGCAAGCGTAGCAGCTCGCGGTCGCTGATCTGGAACCCTTCATCGTGGAGGACCTCCACCATGTCCTTGTGCTGCACGTTCTTCTCCCATAGTTCCTTCACGCGGGCGACGAGCTCGGGGTTCTTGTGGGCTGGGTTCTGCTTCGTGGGGAAGTTCCATCGCTTGAACTGTGTCTGGAAGGCTCGTTTACTGCACCATGTGAGCTTACAAAGTCATGCAGGACATGATGATGGAGAAAGACGAGGCGAAATGAGTGAGAAGACGACAGCGGCGACTGGCAACTCGGCATGTCGTAAGTATCGCACATTGCGCGCCTCTATCTTCTGAAGATACGGAGGGACATCGGTCTGGAGGCGCAGGTACTTACCTTGGTGTGAACCCCAGGGCTTCCCAGTATTTGATGACCTCATCTAGACTCTTCTTCTCTGTCACATATAGCCTATAGCATTCATCATGCTTGCCGTCCCAATTGTATACCATCGTTAAACTCCAAGGACAGGTGCACCTCTCGTGGATGCTAGACTTGCGCGAGTGGTTTGTTGAGATGCCGTAGTGGTTGTGGGCTGGAGATGTCATAGTGCGCTTGTCACACGAACCGTTGGTCCGTGCGCTGGCGACACTGAGCGAACTCCTTCCCAATGCTCTTTCATTATCAGTCGTACAAACTTCGCAAGTGAAAAAATTTCTCGTCATGCTACCTCCAGCAGGTACCTGCGTTTCTTCTCAGCTACATAAACCGCGGACGAGACCAAAATAGAAAGTCAAATGCAACGAACTGCTTCGGTGCTTGTTTCGTCAATAGTACTATCATCCTTAAGATTGTATATTACTGTTTTCGGTGCTATTATCCTCATCATGCGTCAAGGACCAGGATTTAGATGGTTTACAAGAAGGCTGGGTCACCTTCTGCTAGAACGTACCCGATGCTGATGACAGAATGGTTGCCAGCTCGATTGCTTCACGGGTCTTTCGTTAGTTAATCAAATTTGAACCCGTGTGTTTGATGCGGTCTCTTTTTTTCCCTATATATATTATCAACAACTCTTCGCCATCAACATAACAGCAGGGTGTTATATATAGTAGTACAGGGGCATTTTCTTTTGGGATATAGCGGCCGATGCGAGAACTTATTCTCGACTGAGGATCCATATCAGTCGAGAGATCGTAGCAAACGTTATCGATATAAGACATCAGGTCTCATCTTCGCGTATGAGAGTCTACAAGCTGGCCCGTTGAGAACTCAATATGCCGCTGACCACCCTCCTCGAACCCACCCACTTTATGCTGACCTCAAAAGCCGGGTCGTATCGCCTAAGTCCTACCAAAACTCGGAGTTTCAAGCATCGCACAGCCATGGCGGGTAGTAGTGCCTGCTATTACGGCGCAGATCGGTTGGTGTATCTTCGTCAGGGCCGTATCTTAGAAGCGCCCAAGGGTGCGGCGTAGACGTAACAGGCAACTTCAGGACTTCTGATCCAGTCGAAACAGATAGTATGTGTATTATTCAAACTCTACAATTATGGGTACTATTTCTAGCATAGTTTGGTATCAAGTATGGTATAAATATGGCACAAATCGACTGTATCCTGACCGAGATATTCCATAACATGCACGCAATTGATTTCCCACTCATCATTCTGCGGCATCACCACTACACTCCTTGTCTCCTTTACTCTGCGTTACTCTTCTCCTTTGCCATTTTATTCCTAGAAACACGCTATAATACACATGCCTTCCAACAAGAATCGTCTGTATATCGCATTGTACCCTAGCGGCGTTGCGAACAACGAGGAACGCAAGTGAGCTAGCTGCACTTTACGGTTTTCCTAGCATATAGTGACCTCTTCAGATACCACTGGGGCTTCCTGATCGGACCTAAAATAGAGAGTAGAGAGGAAGTACCCGGGGCACGTCTCCACGTGAAGAATTCACCTCTCGGCTGGACCTTTGAAGAGATCCCATTGCAGAATGTCCGAAACACCACCAGCCTCTTGGCGCGAATTCTTATTGCCAAGATCGAAGATGAGCAGCGTCTCATTAACATTCTACGAAGTCTTCCAGTCATTCAGAGCGATCCAAACTGGAGGTGTCGCACTTGGGTCGCAGGCGCCCTGGCGGAGATTGCGAAGGATGGCAAATGCGTTGGCACCGCTGAGCTGAATTGGGACAAGATCGAGGCGTTTGCGAGATCGTACGTAGCGAACAAGACTGCCAGTGGTCGCTACCAGTCTGGTACAGATATGTCGAAACCCAAGCCGACCTGGGACATGCTCGAGAATAAGGAAAGTACACCGTGAGGACGAGCACTCGTGGGCAAGAGAACCGTCGTTGTACTTTGGTGTTACTTGGCGTTTGTGTTGTACTATAGCGGGTTTTGTAGGAACAATATTGCGAGTAGTGCGAACATCCTCTGATAATAACTGGGGATTTAGCGCTCATCGACAGGGGATCATTCGCCCCACCATTTGTTGCGAACTTCCTCCATTTTGAATACCTCTGGAAGTGGTCGGTCGATAATCTTGTCAAGCATGCTCTGCCAATCCGTTCTTGTAACATTACCAAACCAGGCTGATGTATATTCCCAATAGTACGGATACCATCCTGCGAACTCCCAATCAATAATTCCAACCACATTGCCGTCACGAACAAGAACGT
Organism: Lophiotrema nucula; assembly: GCA_010015825.1. Lineage (NCBI taxonomy): Eukaryota > Fungi > Ascomycota > Dothideomycetes > Pleosporales > Lophiotremataceae > Lophiotrema > Lophiotrema nucula. The sequence goes on from ML977353.1 coordinate 161,264, forward strand.
TGGCTGGACTCAGATCGCCATGGGTAAAGATTGGCGTAGGCCATGGCCCATCCTGTTTGCTCATCATATCCTGGAGGTCGTACCAATCCTGATCTTTCTCGCGATCTTTGAGATCGTCGGGTTTTAGGTCTCGTCTAAGCCAGAAATGGAATTCTTGGATTGTTAGGAACGGGCCGAAACGAGGGTTTCCGCGAGGAATACGAGAATCGTACAAGGAGCCTTTAACGCAGCTTTCTACACCCGTGCCTAGAGGAGGTTTTAGTTTGCGTAACTCTTGAAAGAACTTTCTCAATTGCGTGAAGACAATGTCGACTGATTCTTTAGACATAGTCTTCGAGGCTTTAGACAGTTCATCGCCCTGTATCCTCTCCATAACAATATACGCTCTGTTTTTGTACAAGAAAGAGCAATAGACGTGCGGGACAGGAACAGTAGTGTTTTCTGCTAGGTATTTCATAGTTGCCCCCTCTGTTAGATGGACTCGAAAGCCTGTCTTGACAATTTTATGTTTCGAGATCGGGACGCAAAGGCCATCCGATTTAAAAAGCTTCGCCGTAGTATATAATGCCAATCGTGTTAAGAGCCGACGAACCAAGGTATTGTTGATGGCGAGATGTTCGGTGTCATTGTGTTGGGTGTCGAAATTGTAACCAGGCGGAACATATGAGGGTGCCATGGTGTGATTTTATGGGAGTGGTAAGAGTGCAGGCTTCTTCGTTTGGAGAGCGCGCGAGGCAGTAGGGCGGCAGGGGGGAGCGATAAATTCGAGCACGGAGAGGCTTTAGTTAGATGTACGTTCGTCGCACGCGTTCAGGAGTCGCATGCAGTCACCGTAGTGCTGTGGGCATTCAGACTTGGGTCAACGCTTCGCAGATGTGTGGATAGTAAGTTGGACCAGCTAAGGAGGGCTGGGCCGAGCCGATGCGCCCGCTTAATCTTGCCCTCAAACAGCCCTAGCCATCTTGGCGTCCGGAACCACGGCATCAAGCCTGCAACCTCACCTGCAACACCGCCCAACGCATCCCGCTGCCACACGCTCATCCACGCTCGCGCGCCTCCTGTGGCATTCATCCAATAGTCCCCTCCTCGCAGTGTCTCCACCTTCAGCACTGCATGACCCAAGAGCTCAATTGAACCACAGACTGGAGTAGAAGAGCTGCAAGGAGCCACTATCTGGGACGCATGATACAGCTCCCAAGACCTCAATTACGCGTTCCGCAGGCATGTTGCGCGATAGTGGCTTGGTATGCCAGTGGCTTGTCCGTCTGCCAGCGTGTGGCGGGCGCTTCCATGCCCTCTGATGAGCCGTAGCAGGCATGGGATGATTGCTCGTCTTCGCAAGAGCTCCGTGAGGCGCCTTGTGCGCTCTTGTGCTGATCCGGGCCCACGGTGAGCGTAAGGTTTTGTGTCGTGGTGGATGAGTTTAAAGCATGCAATGTCCCACTTGCGCCTCAAGAATTGGAACGGCCACGGACACCAGCCACTATCATAATTTGACGACACGCGTGTCGACGGTTTCTAAATCCCCATTCTTTTTGCGCACAGTTGGTTTGATCGGATTTCGGGAGTAGGATGTCGTACCCACAGCAGCAGCAAGGCGGTTACTATGGGCCTCCGCCGCAGGGAGGGCAGTACGCGAATTATCCACCTCCTCAGCAGCAGGTATGAAGATTCTGAGAAACCTCAGTCAGGATTGTAGATTTGTTTGGTGGCTCACTTGGTTGTTTATAGATGTACTACGCACCGGGTCCGCCGCCGCCTGGGCCAAAGAAGGAGAGGGGGTGTTTAGCAGCATGGTATAGTAGAGATGCGTCTGGTATATGCAAGACTTTACTAACACTTTCTGTGTAGTCTCGCGACACTCTGCTGTTGTTGGCTTTGCGGCGAGACATGCGAGTGTTGTCTCGATTGTGCAGAGTGCTGCTGCTAAGAAGCGTGTGCGGAAGTGAACGATCGACCAGATCCGACAAGAGGAAGCAGTCTGTCAGTGAAGAGCAGTGGGGAACATGAATACTAATGGGCTTATTAAAGAAGTCCTGCGGTCTAAACAACTGTCAATGGACGCCATAGACCATTCTGTCGCTGTTTGAGCGAATGTATATCGGTCAATGCAAGCAAAAAATCATACAAGAAGTTCCAGCGCTAAGATGTTCAAAAAGCTCGAAGACGGCCGTGACACTCTCGCGAGAGTTGAGGAGAGACCCATACTGCATGGGATAAGCCAAGGTCAATCATCGTAGGCCTCCTCGAGCTCCTCTTCGTATTCCTCCTGCGCTTCGATGAGCTCCTCACGTTTCGATTCAAGGGACGATCGGTCACTACTTGAAATGGATTCCCCGTCAGCGTCGTGGGTAGGAACGGGTGGTGGCTCCTCGAAGCTAGTGGGAGCTGGGGTAGCCATAGGAGCTATAGGAGCCGCAGCGGGTGCTGCAGCATACTGGACTTTATGCTCGTCGTCAGAGGAATCCTCCGCTGCAAGATTGTTAGCCGCATATATTCATACTTTTGAGCTGGACATGAGACGTACTCAGCTCATGGCCTATCAAGGCGCCGGCGGCTACTCCTCCTACTCCCGCAGCAGCCAACATTGCAGTGCTGTGCCCCTTCTTCTTGTCCTTTTCCTTATGCCCCTTGTCCGGATGTCCATAGGGATCACTGTACCCTCCATAGCCGTGCGAGTCGCCGTGACCACCCTGTGTGTTGCCGAATAGACCACGCTCATCGTGAGCGCCTGGACCTCCTGGTGGCGGGGCGAATGGTCCGGACGGGGCAGGTGAATACACCGGTGGATCCCACTGGCTGCGTCCTGTTATCTGCTCGACGTAGAACCATTTCTGGCTGTTCTGATCCCACTGCGCTACCCACCCAGGTGGCATAGGAGGAGGCGCCCCATAAGGCGCAGGAGGCCTTGAAGGCGGCGCAGGAGAGCCATAGCCAGGCTGTCCGTAGGGCTGCTGATAGCCTCCTTGTTGAGGGTAGTGCGGTTGTTGGTTGTAGCCACCTTGCTGGGGGTATTGATTGTATTCACCCTGCTGAGGATAGGGTTGCTGGGCTTGATAGCCCTGATCGTACGAGCGTTGAGCATGCTGCTGTGGCGTAGAATGATCATCATGCCTGAAATTGGACTCGATTAGCTTGGTTGAACAAGTTGGGCCAATGTACGGCCATAGTTCCCGTGAAAGAGACCTTGGATGTGGTGCAGCGACGCAGAGAAGCTCGAAGGGACGAGGGCACCACTGTAATCATTCTACTTACTTCTTATCTTTTTCCTTGTCGTCATCGTCCATCAACGCCTTCATCTTCTTTTTTAGAAAGTCCATGGCTGCAAGTAGAGATAGTGAGGACAGGCAGATACAACGCAGATATGGGTAGAGAAGAAACGATCGTTTGGACACCCAAAGCGCGACACCACACTGCCTTTAAAGCAGACCCTGTTCACCGACGAGCCGTCCCGCAAGGCTAAGGATGCCTCGGAACAACGCTGCCCGCATCTCAGCTGAACGAGGGTGTTCAATTGATTGGAGTGCTGCTGGCGCGATTGGTCATATCTGCAGAAGGAGGTACAACTGGAGGACGGACATGTTAGGAAAAAGAGGGGCTGTTGCTCCGGACGAGTAGCGAGCGCTTCATACGATGCGTACGGTATAGTGAGACTTGGCAAGCAGCAGAGTTGATGAGCGGAGATATGGCGCTTTCGAGACCCACGTGTAGTCTGCGGCGCGTATCTTGACTAAGTGACCTCGTAAGAATTCGCAGATTTGTACGCTCCTAAAGGGTATGTAACAGTCTAAGAAGGGATGAATATCTCTCCGGACATATTCGTAAGATTTATGACGGACAAGAGCCCGATTCTTGGATTGTAACATTCGAGACAGTCGGGTGAATGAGGCTGTGTGACGTGGCTTAGCGTATGGCTGGGCGAGAAATGGCGCATGCACCCGTTTGATGTGGACGCAGGATGTAAAGCAGCTAGAGCCGAGACTGTTCCAGGAAGAAGACTGCCAGGACAAGGGTGTGGCCTTGTTCGATGGTCCACGACGTTGTAGTCAGCGGGTGTGACATTTGAACGAACGTATCGATTGCGGCGAGACATTGGAAGAGAGTGCATCAGGAATCGAAGAGCAAACAAAGACTGCAAGCGCGGTGTGGATCGACCAGGACGAAAGAGAAAAGTTAAGCCAGAAGAAACATGTACCGAAGCTGTCCTGTAGTAGAGGCATGTATGGCCGCTGCCTGTAGACGCTTGGGATGCCATTCCTCAAGCTATCGTACAACGATAGCGGGTATTCGCGAGAAGAAGCCTAGGAGAAGCTCGATCTTAGTGCATCTCATGCGTTAGCCAACGCGCCGGGAGCGCTTCCAAAGTATATACTGGCTTTGTAGAAGCTAGACATCACGCGTTATCCTGCTCTTATGGGAGGTTCTTCGTACTGGGCAGTTGCGCGCTCGAGGACACAAGACGAGATCGTAACATCAACGCAGAATCTAGCAGAATACAAAGGCAAATCTATCGAACCACTGTGCACGAAAAGAAAACAGACGACAGTAGAGCAAGAAGTCATGAACATCAACTGACTACAATCAAAATGAGATTGTCGCAAATGCTGATGAACAAGCCTTGCGGTTGCGGCTCGTGTCTCACAAAGACGGTCTGGCCCGCAGATCTGGTCGGCTATGACGCCATCAGCACGAGCTCAACTGTCCCATGGAAAGCAGGTCGCCATCTGAAGGGCCGAATCATGGACAGTATGTGGAATGCGGTCTTGGTGCTTTGACGGCTATTCCCCGCGCCTCCACGCTGGGATCGGTTCTGCGGGCGCACCCACCCCGGGCGTCGATATCGATTCGCGCTCGCAGTGATCTAGTGATCTGCTGCCGAGCGAACAGAGATCCTCGCTGTGCTAACCTTTTGGGACTGCGGCATGTGTGTGAGCTCGATGTATGAATTTGACACGATCGGATGCTGCAGGCCATGTCAGTCCATGTCAGTCCATCCCTCCAGCGTCCCGACGACATTCAGCGAGTGCCGCCCTGCATCGATCGTGTTTCTCCATCCGCAACTGCGTCTCTCATGTGGCCTAGCGCTCCGGCATTGTCCCTAGCGTGACGCCTCATTGAACCTGGCAGCCAGCCGTGATCTGACGCTCTCCTCTCTTCTTCGTAGTGCGAGGCCCCGGCAGCGAGAGCTGGAGACGCGAAGCTCCTTCTGACATCTAGGTCGCGGCTTACTGGGCGTGGCGACGGCAGTCTTGGTAGATGTCGACGAGCCCGCGGCCTCTATGAACCCGCCAAAATCCATCTTTACTGGAAACAGCGCGGCCGCTTCAGACACGCAGGAATTCGCAAACCGTCGCCTGAGCACTCCCGAGTACCACGAGTCTGTCAAAGAAATCATCGAGGCCGCGAAGCCTCCGACCCCCCTCGAGAAACCGTCCAGCGCGACGACCGCAAAGCAACCACCATGGCCCTCCAGCCCGCAACCTGACCAGGGCAGCACTCGACGGCAACCTGCGTTCGCTGCGTTCGCAAGCGGTGGGGTGCCGGGGAGGAATAAATACCCCAGAACACCTCCAGCAGTTGCAGGGCAAAAGAGATCCGTGCGCCAAGATACTGCATCTTCCAGCGTCCCTCCAGAGCCTGTCAGCGAGCCTCTCCACAAGAGACGGAAGCTGACGACACGGTCGAGACACAGTCTAGATCACATCAGCTTCTCGCGCTCTGGGAGTCTCAAAGAAAACAAAGACCAGCCGCCGTCGCCTCTCTTCTTCTCTCACTCGCGCCGAGATCGTCCCCAGCTCCCCGCCCGGTTCAGCTCTTCTGAAGCTGCAGCAAGGATGTTGAGCAAGACGCGGGCGGAGGAGGATGGAGGCATAAAAACTGTGAAGCTTGCACGAGGTACTTTTAATGGACTGAGTCCGCCTGGCGTAACTAGCATACCCAGTGCCAGGAGCTCTGACCGCTCAAGCCTACCGCGGACAAATTCGCCAGATGGCAGAGATAGGAATGATCCACTTCGGCTGCTCGGTTCGGTTGGGATTGTCGAACTGTTGGAGCTGGATAATCGTCCGACGTTCATTGTGGATATTGGGGACACCGCAAACTACACTCCCGGTTCTGCCAATCTCCAGATCCTGTTTGCGAACAGTGCACTGCGGTCAAAATCATCGATTTGGGACCTGGTTGCCGGAAAAATGTCCGAGCAGTTGGACGAACCCACGGCCCATGCTTCGACTCAGTTCAAGGGCTGGTTGCTGAGCACGGCCATTCAAGGCGAGAATGTCGATATCAGCCCCCCTCCAGTTGAGCACGGTGGCATAGTCTGGTCTTGTTACACACTTCGAAAACGGCTACGTGTAGTTTCAGGGGCTGTCGCCTCTCCTGCTGCCTCGAGTATTCCTTCCACAAGTGCATCTAAAGAATTCGCAATTCCTTCGTCCTCATCCACAGCACTTCCTTCAAGTAACGGCGTGGAGGCTACTTCAGGCCCGATGATTCAAGATGAGCCCCAAGACTACTTTGGCAACTCTGTACCTGCAGTCGTAGAAGATACAGCCAAGAAAGGTGCGCCGGTGACGACAACGCCCCTAACCAACGCTGGACTCCTTGATCCTGCCCACAAGGGATGGGAAAGGCCCAACAAAATGGAATTACCGCCTCTCCATGATTTTGCGTCGTTCACGAATGAGTGCGTTCTCCGGGCACATACTGCGGGAGATGTTGACCGCTTTCATAGAGAAACGAGCCGCGAGCATGACGTCGGATTCTTTGACTGGACGAGGCTACCGTTGTCAGCTAACCTTCCTCGACATGTTGAATTCGCGCGGTCGATTGATTGGGCCTCGACAGCCTTGGGACCTATTGAGTACTGGTCGAACGACCTAAGAGCAATGTGCAACTTAATCATGTGAGTTGACCTTGTTAAGTGCAAGCTTACTCAGCTAGATGCTGACTCCCAGCAAGGGCGAGTCCTCATCCTGCTGCAATGTACTGGGGAGATGAGCTAGTCGCAATATACAACGAAGCTTATATAGGTCTGTATCCCTTCACTTCTGGTAGGGATATGTCACTAACAGCAAGGCAGGACTGGCGGGTCAGAAACATCCAACACTCATGGGTCAAAGCTATAAGCTAGCTTGGGCTGAGATCTGGGACGCAGTCAAGGATGTGTTTGATAACGCCCGAACTACTGGACAAGCAACTATGAAGGTTGGTTTATTGTCGCGATATGTACTTGCTTCTGACATTGCTAGGATGACGATTGCTTGTTTCTCCAAAGGAATGACTTCCTCGAGGAGACTTATTTCTCCTGGTCCATCATCCCCATGGTTGGCGAAACGGGCGAAGTGATGGGGCTCTACAACCCAGCGTTCGAGAAGACGAGACGGAAAATAGCAGAAAGACGCATGCTTACCTTACGCGAAGTCGGTGAGCGCACAGCGACTGCTCGAGATGTCAAAGCCTTCTGGGAGCAAGTACTGGAGGGCCTGACAGAAAATAAATTTGATACGCCATTTGTCTTACTCTACTCAGTCTCAGACGATAACGACAGCGACTCATCGTCACTGCACTCGAGCAGTCTCCTCGGTACCAAACAGTGCTATCTGGAAGGCTCACTAGGAGTACCAAGTCACCATCCCTGCGCACCAGAGCAGATCGACTTGAAGGAAGGCGGGGAGGGCTTCGGTCCTGTGTTTCGCGAAGTCATGAAGACCGACAAACCTGTAGTGCTCGGGATCGGGTCTGGTGATCTTCCCTCGGCCATGATGGATGGCCTTCTCTGGCGAGGCTTCGGGGATGCTTGTCGGGACGTCGTTGTGTGCCCAATCCATCCAACCACCGGCGATCTCATTCTAGGTTTCCTTGTTCTGGGCATCAACCCGCGAAGGCCGTACGATGATGACTATAACTTGTTCATACAACTTCTCAGCCGTCAGCTGGCGACATCGCTAGCTTCAGTTGTGTTGTTCGAAGAAGAAATACGACGAGGTCAAAAGGCAGCGAAGCTAGCTGCAGAAGATAGAATCAATCTATCTGAGCAATTAGCTGCACGCACGCAAGAGGCTAGGGATAGCGAGACAAGATTCACCAGGATGGCTGAGTACTCGCCTGCAGGATTGTTCATTGCCGATCATGAGGGACGCATCACGTACTGTAACGACACTTGGTACGAGATTACGAGAGTACCGAAGGAGCCTCTGAAAACAGACAGATGGATAGACTACGTGAAGCCAGAGGATCAAGACATCATCCAACAGCAATGGAAGAAGCTTGTTGAGAATGCCGCTGCTATCAACGTGGAGTTCAGGTTTAAGGCACCGTGGGAAGACCGGAGCGGAAACAAGGGCGATACCTGGGTCCTCTTCTCTGCGTTTCCAGAAAAATACGAAGATGGAATGCTAAAAAGTGTCTTCGGAAGCATCACCAACATCAGTCCTCAAAAATACGCTGAAAGCTATGAAAGAAAGAGAATGCAGGAGGCAGTTGAACTGAAGCGCCAGCAAGAGAACTTCATCGACATCACTAGTCACGAGATGCGAAATCCACTTAGCGCAATTCTGCAGTGCGCCGACGAGATCTCTACGATATTAAGCGACTTCAAGACCTCGGGTGTGACCGCAATTCCACCGGGCATCCTGACAGACAGCATAGATGCAGCACAAACGATTGCGCTGTGCGCACAACACCAGAAACGTATCGTGGACGACGTACTAACGCTATCGAAGCTGGATAGCGCTATGCTCATGGTAAGGATAGCCCTGGGGAGTGCAATAGCCATTTTCTAACAAATTTGTAGGTCACACCAGTTGATGCACAACCTATGCAGGTCGTTCAGCGAGCATTGAAGATGTTCGAGGGTGAGGTCCAAACGGCCGGCATCCAGATGGAGTTCGTCGTAGACGACTCCTTCGAGAAGCTAATGATCGACTGGGTCAAACTAGACCCGTCTCGTGTCCTTCAAGTTCTGATCAATCTGACTACCAATGCCATCAAATTCACTACGACTGAATCCACGCGGACGATCAGAGTTGTCATCTCAGCATCAACACAGAAGTTTTCTGCGCGGAAAGAGCCTGTCGTCAGCTTCTTCCCGTCGCGATCCAAGCGCGTAGATCAGACTTTAGGACCGGAATGGGGCGATGGAGAGGAACTGTACATTCAATTCGCAGTACAAGATACGGGTCGAGGTTTGAACGAAGAGGAGAAGAAGGTCTTGTTCCAGCGCTTTTCGCAAGCTAGCCCACGCACACACGTCCAATATGGGGGGTCTGGGCTTGGTCTCTTCATATCCCGCGAGCTCACGGAGTTACAAGGTGGAGAGATAGGTGTTGCTAGCGAATCGGGAAAGGGCAGCACGTTCGCGTTTTACGTCAAGTGTCGCAGAGCTCCAGTACCAAAGGATGCGGCTGAACACATTCCCATCTCAGTGATGCGGCAACCATCGAACGCGAAAGACCGGGCACGATTCGTTGGACCAAAAGTCAAAGACTTTGCTTCTGTGCCCAAGGATGTTGCCGACAAGATGAAGGCCGAAAAGCAGCAATATTCGGTGTTGATTGTCGAGGACAACTTGGTCAATCAGAAGGTGCTTCAACGCCAGCTCAACAATCACGGGATCACCACCTATGTCGCCAATCACGGTGGTGAAGCTCTTGACCACCTAAAAGAGTCGCGCTACTGGAAAGGGCATAAAGCAGACGCCGTCAATCTGGGTGTGGTGTTGATGGATAAAGAGATGCCTGTCATGGATGGCTTGCAATGCACAAGCCGCATTCGCGAATGGGAAAAGCAGGGGCTCCTCAAGTGCCATGTTCCTATCATCGCGGTCACGGCAAATGCCAGAGCTGAACAGATCACCGCGCTCTTGGATGCTGGCATGGTAAGTTACGCGGCTTTCGATATTATTGTTCAATACTAACAGCACCAGGATGATGTCGTATCCAAACCATTCCGCATCCTCGAGCTGATACCCAAGATCGAAGAGCTCGCCGCAATGTATCCCGATACTCCGTTGGCGGATCCTTTGGGTCTGGTCGTACCTACGCGCTCTGGACCGATCGCTAGTCTTACTGTCCCTTCGAAATGAGCGATGAATATTCTGTCACATCTGCAATAGAAATAGAAATGCATGGACGAGGTGCATGTACAATGGTGGTTTCTTCTGCTTCCTTGCCGCAAATTGCATAGCCGGAGTTGGTAGTCTCCGTTCTTTGGCCTACTGCAACGTTTTATGTTGGATACGATACCAAAGGCTTTGGGATATATGTGGTGGGCGTTGATGTTGATTCGTGGCATACCTTGCGGACGACGATGACAAAAGACAGCGTTTTGGATTATTCCTGCTGTGATATTGGCAGCGGACTTTGGCCATGGCACATGTTAATAGAACGGAAGTACTAGCTTCCTGGATTATTCTAGACATTTTCGGACTAGGACTACATTGTTTATTGTTGGAGAATATAAGTATACACCGAATTGCTCTTGAACCTTGCTCGGACAGTATAGGACACTGCTGTTCTTCCCATCGTCGAAACGAAAACCCACGCGCTCAACAGGGAACTAGATCTGTCAATATCAAGTGCCATCCCACAAGGAACGTTACTGGTCTATCAGCCCGAAGAGCATTTCATACTTCAAGACGACATGGCTCATAATGAAGCAGATCGTATCTCCCGCTTTCCGAACGAATTGATTCCTATCAAGCAGGTTGGTAGTGGTGCCTCTGGGCATGTTTTGTTGGCTCTATCTATAAAGGAGATCGTCCAGCGCAGTAATTCGACCCCAAACTTGGAAGAGCTCAAAGCTGCGTTGGTTGCCGTCAAGATGTTTCATCCGCAGATGGCTAGTAACGGAGACGCTCTAGAGGAGGTGAAGATCCTTGAGCACGTTCGCAAACATGCTAACGAAAGCGAGCACTCGAAACGAGTCGTGCAACTATTGTCTCGCGACGAAGAAGAGCCTTTGAGATGCAATTGGTTTTCGATGCGAGCTGGCTCGCTCGCTCTCAACAATGTACTCTGGAACTTTGAGGGGACCGACTTACTGATACCACACCTTCCCGAGGAGCTTATCTGGCATGTATTCATTCAGTTCAGCGAAGCCCTATGGTTCCTACATAAGGCCTGCAACCCTGCCATCGCGCATGGTGACTTACATACTGGGAACGTCGTCCTTGACTGGGCCACTCAGGACACACCAGGATTCCCTAATCTCATCCTCATCGACTTTGGATCCGCAGCGATTAGTCAGGAGGATTCAGAGCATTTTGAGGCAACTGAATTCGATTTGAGGCTAGATGTCGAAGAATTCTACTCCGTCCTTGTCACAATGTCACATCCTACTAATAATTCAAGGCCGTACTGCCTGACTCAGGGATGTGACCAATCGTGTGCACACACGGAGGGTTGGCTAGAATTCAAACAGCACATTTGTGGTAAGCTAGGAGATCCTAATTCGACGAGCCTCGAGGAGATTATGAAGAGTTTCGGACAAGTTGCTGCAGCAAATCGAGCACGAACGTCGGAGGACGTTTTGCGTCTAATCCGACAAGGATGTTCTAGATTTGTAGACGAAGAACGTGACCTTGAACAGCACCTGCTTTCAGCTTGGAACAAAGTACGTGCTCCGTAAACACTAGAGAGCATCGATACTCTCCAGTTGATGGACACGCACATGTAAGTCCTCCCCTCAAATTCCAGATTTCTCACTCGAGAGCTTGACTGAGCCCTTCATACCACCTTTTGTCTCCTACTCTCCACAAAATCCACGAAATCAAAAAAGCTTTTCTTATACCTCCGCTCCTGAGTTGTCCTGTTGACTGTCTGAATTCCAAAATGCGCGTCATAATCTCCAAACTCCCAATTGTCAGCGAAGCTCCAAGCAAATGCACCAATCAACTTGACTCCATCGAGCCAGATGGCTTTCAAGCCCTCGCTCAGGAAGCTCTGATAGTACCAGCTTCGCGGGCTGTCAAAGAGTTGGTCCGATAGTTCTTTCTCAGCTTCGGTGAAGACTGGGAAGCCGAATTCTGTAATCACGATGGGGGATTTGAAGGTATTCCAGAGATAGTTGAGGTATGTGCGGAAATACGTGGGCGTTATGTAGACGTAAGATTGACTTCGATATCCGATGTCCCAACCGGTGCTTGTGCTGGTAGACTGGGCGACACAATAAGGCCAGAGAGGGTGGGAAGAGTTTCTGGCGCAGTCCTCGATGGTGCCATTCGGCGGAGGAGTGATGACGGTTGCTGTGTAAGGGTCAATGCCTAGAAAATCTGCTGTGCCATTGATGTAGGCTAGATCTCCTGCGGTTAATTGGACGTAGTCTGACACTGTCATTTTATACGAGTCGGGGTAATCTAGCCCCAGAAAGATGGGGTTGCCGAACGTAGCGAGCTGGAATGAGTTAAAGTGGTTTGCAGCTTCGACATCGACAGAATCCTTGGGATCGCGAGGTACACCAAAATTGTCATTGAGCTTCATTGAGATTTTTCCAGTGCCATTAATCTCCTCCCGATAGAAATGTGCCAGTCTAGCGTGCGATTTGAGAACGGCATCGATAGATTTCCCGTTTCGGGCACCCAGCAAAGGTTCGTTAAAGGTGAACCAGATCGGTACGCGATCCGCGAAATGTGTCATAAGAACCTTTCCATAGTTGACGAATGCATCCTCGAATGATTGATTTTTGTACGATCTCTGAAAGCCGCCGTCGATATACCCAATCCCACCGGGTGTTGTTGAGAGATCTGATATATTGTTGTAAAACAACATTGGCGCGTCCGTATGGATGAGCGTGATCGTCGGCAGCATACCCTTCTCTAGAATGAAGTCGACGAGATCGTCATAGTGATCAAGTGCCTGCTTGTTGACCGGAGTGCCCTCCAGCACGAAGGGCAGTATGCGCGACCAGGGTACAGAGAAGGAGTAGTATTTAACGCCCATAGAAGCTATGCGCTCGATGTCTTGCTTGTAGAGATAGTAGTTCTCGTTCGTCACGAAATCTGGCGCTGATGTAGAGCTGAGCGCATTAAAGAAGTCCGTGTAAGCTGGCGACCTCCCCTCATCGGCTATTGCGCCTTCGATTTGAACCGCTGAGGACGATACTCCGAGCATAAATTCGGATGGGAAGTAGTAGCAGTCCGAAGGGGTGAAGTATTCCGGCGGAGGAAGCACAAGCTCGCTCGTTGGTATTGCGGTGGGCTGAACGGTGCTAGAGTAGATACCTCGTGTAAAGTTGACGATGGGAATACGAGTCCAAAGAGCGCTCCATGATGCATTTCCGTAAGGATCGTCTAGATCCATGGGAGATGCTGTGACCGATGGGTCCCAGTTTCCCCATTGCGTAGTCGTCAAGTCAGGAACTAGGAAGCTAAGAGATGCGTATGGAGGAGCATAGTTGCTTGATGTTGTTGGGGCCGGTATGGACGTCGCTGTTCTGAGTGTCTCAGTCTGCGTAAAGCTGAAGTCTCGGAACGAATATGCCGGAGTAACATTTGCGTATGTTAAATTAGCTGCGCATTGTGGTCTTGAAGATGGACCATCAATGGGAATGTAGACTTGTTGGGCGACAGTCGTGACAACACCCGCAAAGAATGCTATGGAACGCATCGTGGGGTTCTTGCGGGTGGGCTCAATGCTTCCGCCGCCTCATTTAGATACTTCCCGGCGAGCACCCAGCCGAGGTATCACAGCCATCTTCGGAGCAACTTCCTGCTATATTTTACCCGTCTCTCACCATCCTCGCAGTCGGATGGAGTAACGTCATAGTAGCATGGACCTAGGTCGCTCGCCAATGCCCAGGAACAGGTTAGCTTCGCGATCTGTGTGCGGGGAAGTCTCCAGCGGCAAGTCAATCTGCGTCTTTCGTCGCCATTGTCGTTGCGGCGTCTTTTCCTCAAATTTCTTATGACGATGTCACATTTTCAATTGAAGCTGGAAGGGTTTGAATGTAGATTCTGAGGACGGGGGACCGCGTCTGACGTGACGAGCTAAGCCGAAAAGGATATGGGCCGTGAAGATGCCCCACATCTGAGATTTTATGGACCTTATCATCGCTTTCAATGAACTGACATGGGAGCGTTCCCTCAAATTCCATCCTCCACTCATCCTATGAGGTGTTGGCGCCAGTACATCTAGTAGCGATGTTGCAGAGATGGGGAAATATGTTGGAGAAGTTGAGTATGTGAAGCAGCTTGCGGGTGTGCTTCAAGTAAGGCAACCCAACTATCATTCTCCTAATTATGCACTACCAGTGTTCATTCTAGTTGATCGTGGAATGCTAGATTAAAGGAGAGGGCGCGCGAGCGGCAAAACTTCGAGGCTAGGGAAGAGCTAAGAAACTGGGTATGCGAGACTTGGAAGAGCTAGAGATTCGAATGAGAAGGCGGGATTCAAAGTGATCACATATTATATGGGCTGATTGTAGAAGAAGAGAGGAGCGAGGTGAGCTAAAATTGCTTAGCCCAAGCTGGATTCTCCAATGGAACTGCCGAACAGGAAATTATAATACATGAAGAAAATGCGGACACTTCCCGTTGGATCGACCCCTCAGATTAATGAAAGCTTCTAAGATACGAGGTATTCGGGCCGTAGATGTGACCTTGATCCCTAGTGTCAAGGGTTGGGAAAGGTGCCGGTGCACAGTTAGCAGTGCGGACAGTCGTTCATGTTCAGTTGTGCACGAAGGGCCAGGCATCCGGAAAATCGCCAGCTTCCCAGATCTTGGCGACCTTGAAGTACTCTAGACCGAAGCGCGTTGCCCACTGCGAACCCACGGCCTTCTCGTGCTCCTTGATACGTGTGAGCATATCAGGGTAGTCCTTCATGATCTTCTTCGTGAGACGCTGCGCGAGGATTGGATTGTAATTAGGGAGAAGTCCTGGCATAACTGCCATCAATGCGTCCTGAATGTGGCCGAGAATACGCTGCTCCTCAAGCAGGCGGCTGCAAGTGTCGTGGACACAACGATGACCCTCCTGTTGGCCAGCTTGAGCTTCAAGCAAGCCAATAGACAACATTGATAAGAGACGGAAGAATTGCCTTGCGCTGCTCACTAGGACGTCTAGTCGACCGTATATCTAGAAGCGAGACATAAGCAATAGCGCATGAACAGAAACGATTCACTGACCGAGAGAAGCATGTGGTCGGCCTTTGTCAGACGAGACTCCCAGACCTTTGTGTCCGTGTGCCGATTGGTAGCTTTAGCTTCCTCAAGCTGGTTCCGGCATTCCTCTTGGATAGGTTTCAGAAGCTGGAGGTGGAGCTCACCGCGCTGCTGCCACTTTGTGATCGCCGCCCAGAAAGCTTTTGTTGCATCGGTATCATAGGCTTGATCGAAGGAAGTGGGATACTGTTTGGTTTGCTTCTTCAGAGGACAGTCGTCTCTCTCCTCGAAAGGAGGTCGGTCCGGGTTTGGCGGACCGAACAGTACAGGCGTGCCGTTCTCCAGGACAGGTGTACCTGGCGGAATGCGAAAGTCGAACTTGAAACCTGGTGGGAGTTTGAACGCGACAGGCATATCGCTTGCAGGTGTGGAAGAAGGTGCAAGGAAACGAGCTGCCGCAATTTAGTAGTGAGCTTCTCTTATGCAGCGAAAACTCACCTCGCAAACGGAGTGCAGCAGGGAACGGAGTGATCAATTGTGGCTTAAGTGAAAAAGAAATGTTTGCGGTTTGCGTAGTGTAACCTTAAAGGGAAACGGCAGTGGGGCGCTATCATGTGATCACGCGTGTGAGGCAAGCACGGCGCCCCTTAGACCACGTCGCGTTTCAAATCAGGCCAATCGACAGAGTTTCGAAATACTATTGACTGAACAATCTTCCTGCGCAAGGCTAGTATCTCCGTGGCCTATAAAAGCTACCGCAAGATACCGACGGGCGAACAACATTGTTTCGGCCTCCGTCAGGTTACACCACCTCATCTTCTTGCTTCACGCCAAGTTTTGAAGTCCTCACAGTCTTTCGGCCGTGATATCGCCCCCAGGTAGAGTGAGTACATCTAAAATCGGGCGCAGGTCCATTGTTAGCTCTTCGACTTTTGATCTCGAAATGGCTCCTATCAGCCTGTGAATGCCATCAAACAGATCTGCCTACCACATAACGGTCCTCCAACAGCGCGCAGCTGCTTCATCGTCAAACACTTGCAGCAGAAAATAGCCGATGTCTCCATCAGGTCTTTTAGGCCATAGTCAGTAGACTTTCGATCATACCCACGAGCACTCCAGCATGCGACACGAAGCTCCGCCTAGGTGGTCTTGCTGTAGGCCTACAATTTCATAACTCAGTGTCCTTATATATACCTGCCTATCCGAAGTAAATCGCACTAGATCTTGTATCCCGCGGTTCCTCGACGGTCGAACTCGCTGTCCGCAAACACTGGTCACATCGTGATATGCTACAGCGAGGACTAGTTTTACAAGCTTTTTCGTAGGATTGCAGTCTCGGAGTTTGACCAGCTAAGCCGACGTGTAGTTTACGTCGGTGACTAGTCGCGACCACAGAGTGGGAATTGCAGTGGCCATTTGGGTGTACGCAGCTACAGCCCGATGACTGCGCAGATCGAGGCTTAAAGACATGAATGAATGTTAGTATGAAATGTGTAGACGGAGACATGCCGGAGAATTCCAGCATCAATTCCAAGAAAAAGCCTTGAGACTGGTAACCAAACCATCTCCGTAATGCGAATAAAGAGCAACTCAGAAAGTGGCGCAGGACACCAGTTAGTCGTCGCTAGACACTAAATCGTTCCTGTATCATAATCCAAGGCATCATATGATGCTACTGCTCCCGCTCGCCCTCCGTCTTCTCCACCTCGTCCGTCTCGCCTTTATCCTTCTCTAGCATCTCTTCCTGGTTTTTAAGCTCGTTTATTGTCTGCTCCACCTTTCGTAGCGTCGCCATTTGCTGTGCTGCGATCTCCGCATCTTCCTTCAGCTCCTCTCTCTCCCTGGCGTTTAACTCTATCCTCTGCTCCCTCTGGGATAGCTGCTTTTTGAGAAACTTCGTTTCCTCTTGGTCGATGAACTCATAACTCTGAAGGGATCGCAGTTTAGTGTCCGGGCCGTGCTTAAACACGTCCGAGAGGTCCCTCAGGAGCAAGAACTCAAAAAATTCAAGCCAAGAATCCATCAACACCCTGCTGATCAGCAGCTCCCTCACCCACGCCTTATTCCGCTCCAGCACGGGCTTTGTCAATTCGGCGACCATCTCATTGGCTAAGTGCCTGTAGTAATGCTCGTCGAAGTCGAGGGTCTTCAGATAGCTCTTGTATATGCAGATCGCAAAAGCCAGGCTGTCGGCCCTCAATATAGTATTGCTGGGCAGGCTTCGCACTCTTTCGAGCACGAATTCGGCGTTGCGGACGCTCGCTTGGAAGCCTTGCCGGGATTTGACGAACGGTGCGAGGACCTCTTGTCGTATTCTTATAGCGAATGAATCTGGCGACTGGCTGTCCATCTACTTGAGGTCAGAAGGATAGGGATGATGCAAGGTTTTACGTACCTTTCCGTGTCACTAAAGATGTGTCTAGGGTGGGTGGGGTGTAGAGAGAGGGTCAACAACGCTCGAGGTGACGCTTCTAGGAACTACGGTGAGCGCTCTTGCCTCGCCGTATCAAGCTGTAAGAGCGCGCCAGCAACTAACATGCGCCTTCCCTCACCCTTGTACAGACTGCTGAAGCGCTTTTTGTGAATTATGCAAAGCTGTACAAACTCATCCTATTCGAGGAATGAGGACGTACCGCCCATAAAGCTCTTCAGTCTAACAAACTCTTGCTCCCCGAGATGCCTAGAGCTTTTCATTATCACATGAAGCTGCTCTCCAAAGCGGATAGCTACCTAAGACAAATCCATAGGATCGTTCTTGCTACCAGATCCCTTCATGACATCCAACCGCTCCTTTGCAGCAGGCACACCCCCCTCCCCTTCCACCTCGTCGATCATCTTCTGCGTCTCTCCAGTCTTCTTCTCGCCCACCTCCCCAGCCACTCCTAGCTCATCGACCATCTTCTGCGTCTCTTCAGCCTTCTTCTCGCCCAGTTCCTTCACCACCTCCATGACACCCTTCAAGTAGTGCACCTCACCATCCTCAATACTCTCGAGTATAGCTTCCAGAACGTATTCGTACCTATCAGGCAGAATGCCGTTAGTATCGCTAAACCAAAATAGCTGCACCGCATGCAAATCGGGATACTAGATCGACTCACATCTTCAACTCTCGCCTCTCCTGCACCCTCCCCATCTGCCTCGCCACATCAAGCAGCAGCTCCTCCATCCTCGCCTTAAGCTTCTCAAGCGCGCGATGTTGCTGCTGATGCAGTGCCAGCAACTCAGAGTATACCTCGAGTCTCCCCTCAATCGCCTGCATAGACGGATTCTTCCTCGGTAGCTTGAGTGTGCCGAGAGCGTAGAGCTTGTGTTTGACTTCTTTTCCTTGATTCACAGTATGAAGCTCGGTGAGGGCATTCACGAGGCGTTTCGCACGGTTGATGGGGTCGAAGTATGCGTTAATGCTGTCGTCGAAGGATTGTTGCGGAGTGTTGGGTTCAGACTCGGATTCGGTGGGAGTTCGAGGCATCGTTGCCGAGTGTGACGCAGTTGTATCGCTCGCCGATTGTTCTTCAAGATTGGAAGACTCCATGATCTGTAGATGGTGAGTTCTGGGGTTTGAGTCTTGGGGTTCGAGGTTCGAGGTTTGAGGTTTGTGGTGGATGGTTGCTGTACACAAGAGTAAGATCTTTTTTGAGATTAGTGTCACGTGAAACGAAGGTAAGTGACGCCTTCACTTGTGAAGGAGTCGTTCAGGCGACGTTTGAAATTAGTCAGGACGAAGTAAATGGCAAAGGAGGTCGACCACAGTTATAGATATAGAACAACGTCGAGTATAGACCTCGAATTGGTGGATTGGATTAACTAGTTTTCCAAAGTGTGAGCTTCTACTTACGTCGTAAGGAAGATAGCAGGCTTTGCTGCGTGCAAGGTTTCGTCCAGTCATTTGGAATTGCTTCCAAAGGGGCCTTATGACGGATGCCGGAACGCTGGTGGTGGTGTGTAGAGCAAGATCTTTGCTCCTCTTAATGTCGACATTTAATTCCACACTGGCCGCAATCTAGCAGAGGGGTAGCTGGTTGAGTTTGAGAAGATTGCCATTTGGTACACTTAACGCTCGTGCTCGATAGCGCTCCTTTTAATGATTAGCCCGCTGCTCGCCACCTCTTCAAATAACATATTTCCCAAACTCCCTCGTGGGCACCTTGCGTTCGAACATGATATCCAGCTCTTCATATGTCCTCCCCTTCATCTCCGGCACTCGGAAATAACACCAGACGAGACATGGAATGCTTAGACCGCCAAAGAAGAATCCAAGTTTGCCTCTCAGATTGGCCTGATCGGGGTTGATGAGATACGGGATTGCTACTGTCATAACAATACCAACAAGAGCTTGGACGGCAGTAGCTACAGCAATCGTCTTCGAACGGACTCGTGTTGCGCTAACTTCGCAGAAGATGGCGTAGGCGACAGGTCCGACGCTCCAGTCGAAGGTGAAGTTCCAAACCAACAGCCTGGTTTCTGGTTAGCTGCGCCACTCGAAGAGTAGACATGGGGTCTTACAATGCAGATTGGGTCCAAAGCGCACCCTTCGTCGGCACTACGTCCAGGATACCGATGAGAAACATGATGATCATCAGAATGGTGAGTCCAGTGTTGTACAACGGCCTTCTACCAAACCTCTGCATCAGGAACCAGGAGAGTATCGTGCTGACCCAGCCAACAGCCAGGAAGCCGATGCCCATGTCGTAAGCTTGTTCCGTATTCAAGCCAGCCAAGTTGAAGAAGTATGTGCCGTAGTTGATCAGGTAGATGCCACAGAGCACTTGTGTTGCGTAGACGCCGATTGCTACTTCGGTCCTTCGCCAGTTGACCTTGCGAAAGACATCGCGGTAGCTGCTACCGGCTTCCATCTCCCTCTCAAGCCTGTCCGTCTCTATGAGCTGCGCAAGAACTGCTTTGACGTTGACCTGCTTGCTCGAGAGCTTGCTAAGCGAAACCTCTGCATCTTCAAAGCGACCTTGACGTGCAAGCCACCAAGGGCTCTCTGGAGCAAAGTACATCCCAGGCAGGATGACCAAAACCCAGAACCACTGTAGTGCGAATGGAATCGAGTATGCCCAATGGTCCTGGCGATCCTTGGTGGCTGCCGTGACACCATTGCCCAAGAGTTGCCCGGTGACGAAGCAGAGGTTAACGTAGGACGTCGAGACGCTTCGCATCGCCAACGGAGTGACCTCAGAAGCGTAAGCAGGCGCAATGACAACGAAAGCCCCAAGAACGAGGCCAGCAAGAAGTTCACCAGCTAAGAGAACTTTGAGCGACCGAGCGAAGAACTGGATGAAGACAAGCCCAGCAACTGCGACAACGCAGACGTTGAATGTCTTTTTCCGTCCGTACAGCTCCATCGGAATACCTGCTGCCAGCGCACCCACAACTTGCCCGATAGGATTGCCCATACTGAGACCAGTCTGCCAGGCGGCCGAGATGGTATAGCCGTTCTTGAAAGGGTATCCGAAGTCTTTCTGGAACGCTGGCATGGCGTAGAAGTTGCCGAGGAGCTGTGGATCAAATGCTGTTCTCGTGTCAGCACGTGTCGAACCAATTGCATTCTCCATCGCGCTTCTTACACAGCATGATCACTCCTAAGCTGAAGTACATTGACCATCCAATGGCCTTCGGATAGAACCTCAAGGCATCACGAAAGCTCAGTGTGTGCTCCACCTCGATTGCTTCGCGAACATCTTCTGCATTTTCTTGCGTCGAGAGCTTTCGCACCTCGAATGGCGCCTCCAGTTTCTCGTGGTCGGTCGCCATAGTAGGTTATTCTACGAAAGCAGGGTAATAGTGCTGAACAAAGCTGCAGGTTAGCAGAGAAAACTGCAACCGCGGCTATCTTATGCAAATGCGCGCAAAGATAACTTGTCAACAGCTGTTATCAACGTGGGCAGGACCCTGCAGTTGGTGCGGGGCGTGTATCCCGGTATTGGTTCCATTTGCGTAGTTGCATTCACATGGATGTGATCCCGGCGCTGATCTCTTACCCATATTGAGGCTTGACCGTCCAGATTGTAGCGTCGGCACATTTCCTTCGTGCGATGGTTCTTGTGGCAAAAGAGGTCCAGAACGTTTTGCGGCTCTCTCTCCATAGTTGTTTCAGGTGTACATAAGATGGACTCGTCAGATCATAGAACTGTATCTTGACTGAGATTTATCTTCTTGACCGACGCGCTCGGGCGCCTGGGGTTTTTACCGATCACAATGTCCAGATACAAGTTAATGAACGCCCCAGAGCCATGACAGCGGGGAAAAGGAGCAGGGCGTAAAGCTGCTGTGCTACCCGTCCTTCAGAACCAGCATTGAGATGGATCAAATGGTCGTAGCTCGAACACGAAGCTTCCTTTACGAATGGTGATAGGGTCCCCGTGGTGTGGATGTGGCTGCTCATCCGGTCCTGCTTTGGGTACACCTTCCGCGACAATATACGGTAGATTAGCCGCCAGTCAGAACACCAACGTCTGATATGGAGACATCCGTAAGCTGAAGGTAGGATTTCGTGGGCATCGGCGGGTGCGACGATGGAAGACGGTCTTATCTTTGGGCGATAAGGGCATCCTCCTAACGCGTCGGACGCGATCGGCGGTGTGTTGGTCGAGTCTTCATGAGTCTGCAATTAGTACCTGACGCCGGCTCTAATGCAATTGAATGCGTCGCCAATCAAGCATAAGGAGACGAGAGCGTAGTCTGATGTCCATGGCCTAGAGATTCAGGAGGATGAGACGGAAGGAGTGATGAGATGGAGCAAAGGGTAGGAGTAGGGTCCGGAGGAACGCGCACCAAGTTTTAGCTCGCGCCAACTCGAGCTTCTTTGCACCTCGGTCGGTTGCACTCAATCGACGCTTCACAAAAGACACATTAGCAATGTACTTTACAGAGGTTGGATCAGTTTTTGGGTGAATGGTTATCTATTGAAATATCAACTTGACATTTGTAGTGGCTTGCCCCGCCATATCAATGTCTAGAAAAAACAGAAAAAAAACAGAAAAAAATCAATGTCTAACTACTTATTACTCTGCTCATGAATTTGGCACTTGCAAGTTGCTGCAGTTTGTATGGATCTCTATTGCTCTAAGCACAGTGAATTCGACAGCACTTTTGCTGTATTCTTATGAGTTTTTTTCTCCCAACTTCCGACCGTAGCTTTCTATGACATAGTGGGTCGTCGCTTGATGCCGTGCCATTGGTCACCAAAACCCCATTCGTGGGTGAACCTTGTACCGCTGGTGGTGTTGGGCGTTTCGTCGCATTGGATCCTTTGAGTTCGCCAGACTATCCACTCCAATGCATCCGACGCAAGCGGCGAGTATATCACATTCGTGCGCGACTGTAAGATTATCCACAGCTTCCGAGAACTAGGCTGTCCATGGATCACTAGGCAAGATGTTGAGATTGCGAAGAGAGAAAGGCTTGGCACCACAAACAGTTTCCATATGCAAAGTTGAGAGCCAAGGTAGAAAGGATGTTTTTCGTGGAAGTGCAAGGGGTCTAACGACGGGATACCGTAGGGACTCGTCAATAAGCACGACTTTGGCATGGAGCGGTTGATAATGGCTAGAGAGCGTCAATAGATTGTAAGGTAACGCTTCGGCCCTAGGTGATTGGAAACAACATATATTGTGGGGTGTTAGTAGTTCTGGGTGTCTTGCTCTGAAAGATAGGGTTGATGGTGTTGACGTCCGGCGCTCGGAGGTGCAGCCGAGGATGAGCAAGGGCGAACGGTCCGTGCGTCTTCGAGATCTTTCCGCGCAATTTTTCTAGGAGCAGAGTCCATCACCAGCATTCTGTCCAATCCTCTCGTCTCCCGTCAATCATCTCTTCCTCGTCGCATTGCATTGAGCTGGAGTCTTGGAGCACGGTATAAGCTTCGGTATCTCCACCCACACACTCTCATTCCACCACAATGCAGAGAGTTCTTGCATCACGAGCGCGGTCATCCGCTCTTTCCTCAAGCTCCAAGCTCAGTTCCAGGAGCTTCAACCTCCAGCAACAGAGGTTTGCGCACAAGGTATGCAGCTCTCATCGCTCACACCTACACGTACTTGATCTAATGCGATACCCGTAGGAGCTGAAGTTCGGCGTTGAGGGACGAGCATCGCTGCTCCAGGGTGTTGACACACTTGCAAAGGCCGTATCAACAACACTGGGACCCAAGGGACGAAATGTGTTGATCGAGTCCAGCTACGGCTCGCCCAAGATCACAAAGGGTGCGAAAAGTCAAGTTCAACGACTCTCGCGATGTTTGCTGACTTGCTTTGCAGATGGTGTCACTGTCGCGAAAGCCATCACCCTCAAGGACAAGTTCGAGAACCTCGGAGCCCGTCTCCTCCAGGATGTCGCCTCCAAGACTAACGAGGTTGCTGGTGACGGCACCACCACTGCCACCGTGCTGGCCCGCGCCATCTTCTCCGAGACTGTCAAGAACGTCGCTGCTGGCTGCAACCCCATGGATCTGAGACGCGGTACCCAGGCCGCTGTCGAGGCCGTCGTTGAATACCTGAGGGCAAACAAGAGGGACATCACCACAAGCGAGGAGATTTCCCAGGTCGCCACCATCTCGGCCAACGGTGACACTCACATTGGAAAGCTCCTGTCTACCGCCATGGAGAAGGTCGGCAAGGAGGGCGTCATCACTGTCAAGGAGGGAAAGACTACTGAGGATGAACTTGAGGTCACTGAGGGAATGAAGTTCGACCGCGGCTACATCTCCCCGTACTTCATCACCGACACCAAGTCCGCGAAGGTCGAATTTGAGAAGCCGCTCATCCTTCTCTCCGAGAAGAAGATCTCTGCCGTCCAGGACATCATCCCCGCCCTCGAGATCTCGCAGCAGCAGCGCAGACCCCTCATCATCATCGCCGAGGATATTGATGGCGAGGCCCTTGCCGTCTGCATTCTGAACAAGCTCCGTGGTCAGCTCCAGGTCGCTGCTGTCAAGGCTCCAGGCTTTGGCGACAACAGGAAGTCTATCCTTGGCGACATTGCTGTCCTGACTAACGGTACCGTATTCACCGATGAGCTCGACATCAAACTCGAGAAGGCCACCCCCGATCTTCTCGGTTCCACCGGCTCGATCACCATCACCAAGGAGGACACTGTCATCTTGAACGGCGAGGGTAGCAAGGACGCTGTTGCTCAGCGCTGCGAACAGATTCGCGGTGTCATTGACGACCCAACTACATCTGAGTACGAGAAGGAGAAGCTTCAAGAGCGTCTCGCCAAGCTCTCTGGCGGTGTTGCCGTCATCAAGGTCGGCGGTGCGTCCGAGGTTGAGGTCGGCGAGAAGAAGGACAGGATCGTCGATGCTCTCAACGCCACCCGTGCTGCCGTTGAGGAGGGTATCCTTCCTGGTGGCGGCACTGGCCTCCTCAAGGCCTCCGCCAACGCTCTGAACGAACTCAAGCCCGCCAACTTCGACCAGCAGCTCGGTGTCGCCATCGTCAAGAGCGCCATCACCCGCCCAGCAAGGACCATTGTCGAGAACGCAGGCGCTGAGGGATCCGTCATCGTTGGCAAGCTCACCGACGAGTACGCCAAGGACTTCAACAAGGGCTTCGACAGCGCCAAGGGAGAGTACGTCGACATGATCTCTGCTGGTATCCTTGACCCCTTCAAGGTCGTCCGAACTGCCTTGGTCGATGCCAGCGGTGTTGCCTCGCTTCTTGGAACGACTGAAGTTGCGATAGTCGAGGCACCAGAGGAGAAGAGCGGCCCGCCACCAGGCATGGGCGGCATGGGAGGTATGGGTGGAGGCATGGGAGGCATGGGCTTCTAAAGATCGGAAGCATAACGGCCCCTCACTAATCCTCTAACACACGATCTTCGCCTATACCCTCTTTAGTTCCCTCAGCGCTGTTTTGTACATGGTATTGGATGTTCCGCACTCCACTCTATTCATCACCTGTCTTCCTACCACTATTAGAAGCGCGGCATTTGTTTTGGCTATCTTGGTTTGTACAGTATCATGTGTAAATAGCACCGCTCTGGGAAGGACGGATGTAAAAGCGATCAACTAATGTAAACAATTCAAACAAATTCTGCTGACCGACACATACGAGTGAAATTTCGGATACTGGAAACAGTGGCTGCAAGGCCTCACATTGGTCCGCATCTATTACTATCACACCAAGACGATATAAAAGCTCGGTGCCTCGTAAATGACGACCGCAGTACGGTCCCCGCCCCTGCCATTGAAAGTAGTCTTAAATGTGGATATTATGTTGTGCAGTGGAAGGCTGAATAAGCACGACGGTTGCTGTAGCGCCTGCCTTGATTGTGTCGTTAGAGGGGTGATGAGGGGCATCAAAATCTAGTGCCTGCACACGCCACAGCCTCATCAACACACCACCTCCGTCCCGCACTCCCCCCAATTTCTATACGAAAACACCGACAGAACCCAGTCGCAGTCTCAGCATCACTGTGAGTGACATCACCCATTCGCAGGCACCCGCAATCCGTCGCACCGGCTGCGCTTGGGCCACAGGGCTGACGACGCTGACAGCAGTCAACAGAGCACTGATAAAGCGCTGCCTGCAGCATCTTCTCTCTAACAACTCCCCCGACACACACTCGACAACATGGTAAGTCTCGAGCTCAGCAGTAGAGTATAGCAGTAGACTGACCAGACTTTGCGCAGGCTCAATCCGGGTACGTACTGAACAAAGCAGCACAACACACGACCACCCTGTTACTCGACTATCTTATGCTCGCCTCGGAGCTCTCCTCTACTACCCTCGGATGCTTCCAACACACGCGCATATACTAACACGAGCAACCCAGTGTCTCCGTCGCGCCCGAGTGCATCACAGCCTTCAACGAGCTGAAGCTTGGTAAGGACACAAAGTACATCATCTTCAAGATCAGCGACGACTGGAAAGAGATCGTCGTCGAAGAGACCTCCACGACCGACGACTGGTCCGCGTTTCGTGAGAAGCTGCTCAGCGCAAAGAGCAAGAACAAGCAGGGCAAGGAGGGCATTGGCGGCCGCTACGCCGTCTACGACGTCCAGTACGAGCTCCAGAGCGGAGAGGGCACGCGCAACAAGATTACCTTTATCTCGTGGATCCCAGACGATTCGCCTCAATATGTGAGTATACAAAGGCGTACAGAAGGCGGCAGTGGATGTTTTACTGATACCTGCATAGCCCCGCATGATGTACTCAAGTTCGAAGGAGGCTCTCAAGCGCGCGCTGAACGGCCTCGCTGCCGACATCCAGGCCAACGATGCCGACGACATTGAGCTCGACAGCATCCTCTCCCGCGTTGCCAAGGGTCGTTAAGCGTATCACTTCCAGCATGGCGTCCGTATGACATTCGGTAGAGCACATGATGATATGATTCCGGAGGTCACGGTTTCTTTCTGTTCGATATGGGGCCTGAGGGATTGGCTCTGGGAGTCTGGGGATGATGGAGTAGAGTACGGTATGGAGTGGCGATAATGCTATTCTTACTGCATCGTCAGGGAGTGTACGTTCTTGACGGGCGATAGCGATAGAGAATGGGTAAAATTGTCAATGATTGACGACATATATGGTATCGACCGCTACTCTGAAGCGAAGACGCTATGAACATATCCGCAAAATTTGAAGAGCCCCAGACCTCGCCCTACTGTGCATGTGTTTACCCATATCAGCAATTCCTGCGCCGCCTAGTGCTCTCTACACATCTCTTATATCTACAGCTACCGCTCTTTCTCCCACGCTTGCTTGAAAACCTGGAACAATCGCTCCCCTTCTTTCTCATCCCGCACCCTCTGCAGCACGAAGCCCCTCAAGTCATCCCAAAACTCCGGACTAGCAACGACTTCCTTCCCACTCGGTCCCTGCGCCGCCGGACCCGCTCCCTGACCCGCCAACCCCTTCTCAGCCTCCGACGGCGCAACAGCAGGCGGGCTCTGCACCGGCGTCCCTCCCGCTGTGGCCCCACCAAGCACCATTACACTGAACTCTACGTCCCCTCCTGCATTTTGCCCTATCACTTCTGCGACGGTCTTGGAGTCTACGACTGGCTTCTTCTTGTACAGGATCTTGATCTTGCTCGTTGGTATCGAGCTCGCTGTCGAGTACGCGTTCTTGAGGTCGAAGATCGAAGTTGTAGACGGGGTGATGGAGGATAGAGGGACGGTGGGTGAGGACGGTTTCATGGGTTTCAGGGATATCGATATAGTGGAGGAGCCGTCTGAGGTGCCTGTCGAGCCTGTAGCGCTGGACTTGGGGTTCGGTCGCTGGGGGTGCGGTGGGTTGGGGAGCTTGGGGAGAATGTACTGAGACTTGTTAATACGGGGTGTGGTGGGGGTGAAGGGAGACTTACTGCTGGTGAGGCTGGGTACTGTCGCGGGTCGGCGAAATGGTCTGAAGAGAGCTTTATGGGGCGCGCGTCGAGCGCGGAGAGGAACGCTCTGCAGAATTGGGTCTCTGACATTTTGGTGCGTAGCCTGCCGTGAGGCGGGGTTGTAGGTGGACGGAGGTGAGAGATTGGTTCGGGGGTTATGTGAGACCTTAGGCAGGGTATACGTGTATTGTGGGGTGAGGTTGATGTATTAGCAGGCGTGAAGCAATTCAGTTAAAGTTGCTGTTCGATGCGAATGACGATGACGCCGTGCTGTTGCGGGACACTGCTGCACGCGAACCGCGCTAGAGCTCCGGGCGGTGGCTAAAAAAAATCCTAGTGCGAGCTCCACCAAAATTTCAACGAAAGTATCCAGGTACCCCCAAAACCCCAATTCGAATTACGAGACTTTCAAGATGGGCCAGGGACGTCGCATGAAGAAGCAGGGCCCGCCGCCCCCCTTGGACGAATCACTTGTAACACGAAAGCGCAAAGATGCACCGGCTGCAGTTGTTGAAGAGCGGGGAAAGAAGAGACGAAGGGAGGTGAAGGCTGCGAAGAAGGTCCCTGCTGTACAAGCTGGCAATATACCAGCTGTAAATCCGAGATCGAAGCCGAAAGCGAAGCCTGCGAAGAAATTTGTCCCTCCTCCAGAATCAGACCTCGAAATTTCCAGCGACGAGGAAATAGAGAGCGTGGACGGTGTAACCGGCCTTGATGCGCTAGGAACCGACTCAGAGGACGAGGATGATCTTATTGAGGGAGACGAATTCGCAGAATCTGGCTCAGATGTTGTGGACTCGGATACCGAACCCAGAAAGGCGGGCATGTGGAGTGACGACGAGGACTCTGATATGGAGGAGGTCACAGCAGCAAACATGGAGGGCTTGTCGCGGAAATTGGACATGCAGCGGGCAATTGAAGAGGCGGAGGCGCAGGCTGAGATGGAAGAGGCAGCTATGCAGACAAATATTGCAGGGGACAAACCTAAGGTGCTCGAGGAGGATGAGGACGGTCGGCCGATATCGAATCTACAACCACAAGACCTACAGTTACTGCGAACGCGGCTGTCGGATACACTTCGAGTGCTGGATGACTTCAAGGTGTGTGGACTCAAAGTACGACATACTGTATAGCGAATAGCACTAACGGTGTTCTGAACAGAATCTCGCAGAAGAAGGACGGTCGAGAAGCGAGTACCTAGCGCAAATGAGAAAGGACATAGTAGCTTACTACGGCTACTCCGACTTCTTAGCAGAGAAACTGATGAACCTGTTCCCACCAAGGGAAGCCTTCTCATTCTTCGAAGCCAACGAGACACCACGTCCTGTTGTGATTCGCACGAACACGGTAAGAGGCACGATCGGTTGTTAACATCATAAATATTGACTATGGATCAGCTTCGAACGCACAGGCGAGAACTAGCCAACTCGCTGATCAACCGCGGCGTTCAGCTTGAACCTATTGGAAAATGGAGCAAAGTCGGCCTGCAGATATTTGAATCTCAGGTGCCGCTTGGTGCAAGTTCGTATGGCCGAGTATATTGATTCAGGAATCTGCTGACTTTACTCCTCAACTTACAGCACCTGAATATCTTGCTGGTCACTACATACTCCAAGCAGCGTCTTCGTTCCTTCCGGTGATGAGTCTTGCGCCTCAAGAAAATGAACGAGTTCTCGATATGGCAGCTGCTCCCGGCGGTAAGACCACGCATCTAGCAGCTCTGATGAAGAATACAGGCTGCATCTTCGCTTCCGATGCAAACAAGGCTCGTACAAAAGGTCTGATAGGCAATATCCATCGTCTTGGTGTGAAGAACACCGTGGTTTGCAACTACAATGCTCTCGAGTTTCCTAAAGTTATGGGTGGCTTCGATCGAGTACTATGTGAGTACAGTTTCTCAAACCAACATTATCGTCGTATCTTTGCTGACGTTGCGAAGTGGATGCACCTTGTTCCGGCACTGGAGTCATTGCAAAGGACGCGTCTGTTAAAACCAATAAGACTGAGGCAGACTTCATGAAGTTACCTCACCTCCAGAAACAGCTGATCCTCGCCGCAATCGATTCTGTCAACCACGCATCTAAGACCGGTGGCTACATTGTGTACTCAACTTGCTCGGTCACGGTCGAAGAAAACGAACAGGTCGTTCAATATGCGCTCAATAAGCGACCCAATGTGAGGCTCGTCGAGACAGGCTTAACGTTCGGAAAAGAAGGCTTTACGAGCATTATGGGCAAGATCTTCCACCCATCGCTTAAGCTCACCAGGCGGTACTACCCACACACCTATAATGTAGACGGTAAGCAGTTCTGTGTGCGAAGATTTAAGAAGCTGTCGCTAAGTGTATGCTGAAGGTTTCTTTGTCGCCAAGTTCAAGAAGATAGGGCCCACCCCTCCAAATGCAGTCGGCGCGAACGGAGCTGCGCATTCGAACGGCACATCTTCGGACAGACAAGCTCAGGAAGAATATGTCGACAAGACTCCAATCACGGAGGACGAGGAAGACTCCGATTTTGGTGGCTTCGACGAGGAAGAGGACCAGAAGTATATGGAGCGCGCCGAGAGGGCCCAGCTGCGCCGAAAAGGCAAGAATCCCAAAGCGTTGCTTGGGAAGGCGAAGAATGGTCAGAATGGAAACGTTGTTGAGAAAGAGAAGGTGAATGGGAGTGGAGATGGTGGATCTCGGCCAAGCAAGGCGGACCGGAACGCCCAGTCCGCCAAGTTGAATGGTGCAAGTGGGCAGGCTGGCGGAGCGGAGCCGAAGCCAAAGAAGAAGACTGGAGGGCGAAAGAGCAAAGAGTAGAGCAACTCGTTCTAGACACGCTTGACTTAGCATTGCCCACTTGGCTGGTCTTTACTAGAGCGTAGGTTTGCTTCTACATTCTGTACCCCCTCATTGGGGCCCCGTACATGGGAACGAAGCGTTCTCAGGTGCCGGTGCAGTGGGCTTCCGCAGGTAGTCTACCACTCTGTAGACCGGATCCTGGAATTCCAAGTTGCTGGTCGTGTGTACATTCCATTCTATCTCGCCAAGATACAGTGTCTTTGGCCTCACGTGTGACCGCGTACGCCCCGTACCCACAGTCTTAGCAATCTCGCCGAACACTTCAAGCTCCGTACGGGGGTTTTCTCGGTTGAATGCGTTGTGCCTTCATAGCCTCATGTCTGGGTTCGAGGTGGAGTGGATAGATGCCCAGTTGGTCCAGAGTTGCTTATAGTCTGCAAAAGACTGCAATTGAAGGGACTGAGGAGTTGTAGAGAAAGAGTTGTTCTCGTACCTCAACTAGCCCTGCGCTGATTGAAAGATCCCCAGTCTCGAAAGCAGGACCGACTTGTGTAACACTCATCTGATGACGCCTGACCTTAGTTGCAGGATCTGCGCTACGCTGGGATTGGCTAGCGGGCATCAATTCGGGATCGGCACGTTTCATGGACGTTATTTCGTTGCCCGCATGTGGCCAAGGGCACTATGGATCCGACATGTGATAATTGGGGCTTGCTCTACTTCTCCACTCGCGGTCTCCAGAGTCGTGCAACCCCAAGCATCAGCACAGATCTTGGCCACACCACCTCACCTGCCCAGCGACAAGCATGCCGTGTTGGGGCTCGTATCAGCTTATTGGGTAACATCGAGAACTCAGAACATCAGACCCAGCATCACGGGAGCAGGTTGGGAGAGACAGCTTCCTGTCAGGACAATGGCAGAACGCGGGGCAACAAAAACCGGCGTCAGGTTCCGAACGGCCAGCATACTTGCATGAATCGTGGATTGCCTGTATTCGCTCGTCCAACAGTCAGTCCTCCTTGTTTCAACGGCCGGCCTTCATCTGGTTCTCGCAGTCAGCTCATCTATCTCCTTCCTCATGGGGTCCGTCCTCGAAGAATTTTCCTGCAGCCCACAATGAGACGTCGAGTAACATCCTTGGCTGACGTCTTCCTCCTGTCTGTGCCATCTCTGAAAGGAGCAAGCCTTCGCGCGTGCCGACTTCGCTTGGCTGGCCTACCCTAGCCTTGATCTCCGACCTTGTCTTTGTATTGACAACCTTGGATGCCGACAATAGACCCTATTGGTCACGAGGCGCCTTACCCAGCTCTCGCTTCCCGCATCGCGCAGACATCCTCGCCGCCCACGTAGGTGGTGGTGAGAGGTCACCCGTTGACAAGAGCCTTGGTCTGGGGAACTGGCCCGTCCGCAACGCCTTTGCCTCAGCCGTTGTTTGCCATTCGAGCGTGTTCCCGATGTAACTGCGTCACTAGGCGTTCGACCAATTCCTGGGATTGGACGTGTCGAGCACGCGCACAACAGGTGCCCTAGTCACTTCACCGCGGTATTGGCATGGGTTGGCAGATTGCGGGGCTGGGCTTGTGGATGCTGCCCAGATAAAGAGCTGATGGGCGCTCGCGCAGAAGCATCGTACAGTGTTTTTCAACAGACCGCAACCTTCGCATACAGTGTCGAAAACAGTAGACCGCCAAGATGCCAGGTAAATTCATGCTCAAGAAGCCGGAAGACGTGCCTGGGAAAGCATGGTGAGTTCTGCGATCGTTCAAGATGTTACACTGCTTACAATTCCCAGGCCGGCTATAATGATTGGCTTGTTCGTAGCCTTTGGAGGTGTACTCTTCGGATATGACACTGGAACCATTTCTGGTATCCTTGCGATGCCCTACTGGCTTCAGGAATTTTCAACCACCTCGGATGGAACTCTCACTTCGGCGCAAGACTCCCTCATTGTGTCCATCCTCTCTGCAGGTACCTTTTTCGGGGCGCTCTTCGCAGCACCATTTGGAGATCTGATGGGCCGCCGAATCGGCCTCATGGTATCTACTGGCGTTGTATTCAACCTCGGTGTCATCTTGCAGACTGCCGCGACACGTCAGCCTCTATTTATCGCTGGGCGATTCTTCGCAGGTCTTGGTGTTGGTTTAGTCTCGGCGTTGAGTGAGTATCCGCTTCCCTGCATGTATTGACGAATTCATCGATGTTCTGCCGTCTAGCTCAACGGGTTACTAGCGTCTAACAATGTGCCTAGTCCCGATGTATCAGTCTGAAACCTCCCCCAAATGGATTCGAGGCGTTATCGTTGGCGCATACCAACTAGCTATCACGATTGGCCTTTTCTTGGCGGCTATTGTGAATAACTCCACCAAGGGTCGCAAAGATTCCGGATCTTATCGTATCCCTATTGCTATTCAATTCCTCTGGTCCATCATCCTGGTTGTCGGGTAAGAAATTGATATCTACATTTGTTTGCAGACTAACCGCGAGTAGCCTCTTCTTCCTACCGGAGACCCCACGTTATTTGATCAAGATGGACAAGTACGACGAGGCGGCCAAATCACTCGGCAAGCTTCGTCGCTTACCAGTCGATCACCCGGCTGTTCTTGAGGAATTGAATGAGGTCCAGGCCAACCATCTCTACGAAATGAGCCTTGGAAAATCGACCTATGCCGATACCGTTAAGGGAACGCTGGGCAAGCGTCTGCTGACTGGCTGCCTTTTGCAATCTCTGCAGCAACTTACCGGTGTCAACTTCATTTGTCAGTAAATTTGTCGAAATGAGAGACATTGGTACTGACAACTTGGTCCAGTCTATTACGGCACTCAGTACTTCCTGAATGCAGGATTCCAGAATCCCTTCATCATCCAGGTCATCACCAACTCCGTCAATGTTGCCTCTACATTTCCCGGTCTTTATATGGTAGAGAAGCTCGGCCGTCGAAACCTGTTATTGATGGGAGCCATCGGCATGTGCGTCTGTCAATATATCGTGGCCATTACCGGCACGGTTGCGGGTACTACCGATCTTTCAGCACAGAAGACGGCCATCGCGTTCGTGTGTATCTACATTTTCTTCTTCGCCAGCTCTTGGGGCCCTGTCGCCTGGGTTGTAACGGGTGAACTCTTCCCCTTGAAGGCACGTGCTAAGTGTCTCTCGATGACGACTGCGAGCAATTGGCTGCTCAACTGGGCTATTGCCTACTCGACTCCGTACATGGTGAACGAAGATCATGCCAACCTCCAGTCCAAGGTGTTCTTCGTTTGGGGATCTTTCTGCTTCGTTTGTATCGCTTTTGTGTAAGTTCTCCACACTCAAATCTTCTACTAATTATACTAACGAGATGATAGCTGGTTCATGATCTACGAAACTAAGGGCCTAACTCTCGAACAAGTCGATGAACTGTACGGCATCGTTGGCAAGGCATGGAAGTCCAAGCATTTCCGCCCGGCTCTTCACTTCGCCGATGTCGATGCTGAGCACCAGCGCCACATGAGCTTGGCTGATATCGCTGCGAACCAAGAACGCAAACGCAGTGTCCAGCATGACGAGGTCCCGACTACGGGCGAGAAGATCTAGATGGTCATGATACTATGATATCATTGTCTCATCCAGGAGGTGTAATGTGAACGGGAGTGGCCGAGAGTAGGCTGTGAGAGGACAGAAAGGAGGTAAGGGGGCGGGTTCCGTAGCTGAGTGTTGTCAATTTAGTCTTTCGCTCTTCTATCACTATGCTGCAGATGCGGTTAATCTGTGCAAGCATCTTTAAAGGGATGGAAGCGTGTCAGAATTCCTTAGAACTAACGACTATACGCATGCTGAAGCGCCTCTAATTCTAAGTCGACTAGAAGGTCTGTCTAATGTGGTTACAGAATCAAAAATTTACCTAACACTATCAATCATGCATTCTCAACACATAACCTCCTCAAAAGCGTCTCGACCGCCTACTTCCATGTCGCCGACTTCCCCGTCTAGCTCCAAACCCATCCTCCTCATACGTCGTCATCGGCGGCATACTCGCTCTTCCCCTACCACCTCTCCGCGGCGCCATCACATTCTGCCCAGACTGCCCCCAGCCCGCCAACGGATCCCCTCGTCCCCTACCCCCTCCCCCTCCTCCTCCGCCTTGTCCAGCCATTCCTGCAAAAGCGCTCGGGTGTCCCCAGCCTTGCCCGCCTGCAGCTGCGTTCCCGAACTGGCCTTGCATGCCCTGTATGCCTTGTTGTGCAGCAGCAGGTCCGGCTTGTGCCCAGGACGCGGGGTCGTCTTCGTCGATGGGTGCGAGGTTGGGGTTGGGGAATCCTCCTGCTCCGCCGCCGACGCCGCCTCCCCCTTGATGACCCATACTGAAACCTCCACCTCCGCCATGATGACCCATGCTAAATCCTCCATGGCTTCCACCACGGCCGCCAAATGCTGCGTGGCTTCCAGCACCATGCCCCATACTAAATCCTCTGTGGCTGCCATGATGAGTACCGCGGCCAAAGCCGCTGGGGGTTCCTGCTCCCGGGGTATCATCGTACGGTGGGTGCATCGCCCTATGCAATTTGCGCTTATCGATGGCACTGAGGAAAGGTTGGGTTGGCATCATAGCCTCCACGACGTGTCGAGGGGCGTAGTCGCGGCCTGCTTGGGGTTTGCGGCTTTTCTTGCTGAAGAGTCCCATTTTATGAATTAAAAAGCTGTAGGAAAGTTAGATTGATTTCGGACAGAGTTTCTAGAATTGTAATCTGCACTTGGTGGAGAGATATGCGCGCAGTGCGGACACAAGGTTGCTATGGGTGAGAAGTTCGACGAAGAAGTGGTTAATTATAGCTTTCATAAATACACGATCATACTACATTGAAGCACTTCGCGTCTCCTGAATTCAATCTCATCCATCACTCTAAGGTACCACCTCCTTCTTCACTCAATCAATGAAAACCTCCACGACTCCCACCGCCACCACCACCACCTCGACCAAAACTTCCCCGTCCACTGTGACTAGGCCACATTCCATTTATATTCGAATTTCCACGTCCACGTCCACGTCCACGTCCACGTCCACGTCCACCTGCGTGGCCCATACTACCCATACCACCGCGTCCCATACTGAACCCCTCATGGCCTGGACCACCGCCACCTCCGAATCCTGCATAGCTCCCACCACCACCACCACCACCCCTCTGATTCTGACCACGCCCAAACCCGCTCTGCCCTCCTCTTCCCCCTCCGAACGGCCCATACGCATACGCCGGACCCGGTTCGCCTCCCGGGGCGTATTTCTGCAATTCTTCAATCGAGACGCCGCCTGGTTGGCCGGGGAGACCGGTATGTCCTGTTTTCGCGAGCCATTCTTCTTTCTGGCGCTGGATGCGGGGGGCGACGAAGTGCGCGGGAGGGTAGTCGCGGCCGGCTTGGGGTTACTTGTCTGAGGCCTTGGAGCAGAACCAGCGTTCCATTGTGTTGGTGTTTTGCTATAGAGGTCTTGGTGCGTTAGGGATGGATGGTAGTGTCGATGTTCTGGATTTGTTTGTACTGCGGAAAGAGTAGATGCTTGTGTGTAGATAATCTTTGTGGTAAGCATTTGTTAAGTGGAGATGAGCGTTGAGGAATTTGGAGGGGATTTGTAATGTGTTGTAGTGAGTGTCGTTGTGGCTGCTTTGACTTGTGAAGGTGTCTATTCAGTCAACCTTGGTAAATGAAGAGCAACATTACCTTTTAGGCAGCTGATATTGACGATGTGGGCATCACCGATCTCCATCACGAGTGAAAAGATTGATGATATGTAGACTCGCATTCCACTACCCTCAGCAAAGAGCCAAGTCGGAGTACTCAAAACAGACTATTATTACAAGATACCAATAGGGCCCTAATGTTCTATTCCAGCACCTGAACGCCTCAAATCGCGCAAGGTTATGCCAAGAAGGAACGCCCAAAAGACAGAACAAAGGTGGGGGGTAAGATGGGGTTATAGCTAGCACCTGGATGGTAGTTGACAGATATCAGAGATCTCGGCCAGGGTACGCCAGAACTCCGAACGCCGGAAGTGACATGGGTAGTGAAAAGGGAAATGGGGGTTATCTCCAGCACCTGAACGCTGAAGAATATGTCCCAAATAAAGCCAGATCGTGAGTGGGCAAATAACATAGGAAATTGGGGTGAGAAAAGATATAGGAAATAAAGGAAATATCCAGCTCTCCTCCAAAAACACCAACCGAAACAGATTTTTCAATCCGTCCATCCACCAGATCGTAAAAAAATAGCCAAGCTGACGATCCGACGAAGTCTATGTAGGTAGGAATGTCCACCATCACCAAAAGCTCGCGTGCGTACTGTTACACTCAAACTTTTCCGTGAAAGGAACTCCAGACTCCGATGTAAATGGAAAGGTTGTTGTTAGATGAAGGGAGATACCGGACCGTGACTTTTGTTGTACAGTGGTGAGAATGCTTGCCGGACCGTTGGGTCATTGTTGTACAGTGGGTAGTGAAAAAAGGCCTGGTAGATGTTGGTAAGAAAGAAGTCGTAGATGAAAGTTGATGGTGAGTACTGACCAGAGTCTATAGTTCGAGTAGCAATGCTCGAGAAAGTGTTGACAGGTGAACATAAGGCAGATTGGTTGATGTGAATATGTGACTGGGCTCCAGCGATTGTATATGCGCCTGCAAACGCCAACGCTAACAATCAGAGTCCAATGATCTATTCAATCACCCAACTGGCAAGAGATAGAGCGAGTGAAGGCTCGGTGCGATTCGACTTTCCAGAGAGCATCTTGACGGCGCGAGAATAGCACCCTGAATGCGGACCGAGACGAGTGCGCACTCACTCCTGAGGGGAAGGAGAAGGAGACTCATCGAGGTCCACAAAGAGAGCACCGACGCTGAAGTCTGCATCCTCCATCTCAAACGAAGCGTCGCCACCATGGGCATGCTGCTGACGAGCAGACTCAAGAGGACCGTCCTCGCGAGACTCAGCATGGTCCATGCGATAGAAGATGCTCTGCGGGGGCCAATTCTCCGCATTCTCCCAAGCACTGCGCAGCGGCTGAGGATGGCCAGCACGGTTCCAGGCACGGACATGGTTCTCGTTGACATCGGTGTAGATCTTGAAGTCAACGGGCTTCTTGTGAAACTGGCGGGCAGGGATGTCAAGAGTACCGTCGGTCTGACGAGAGAGATCCGGGCCGTCGTTGTTGCCATCGTTGAACACAGCGAATGTCTCGTCGAAAGTCGCAAGGCCATTCTGCATGTCGTTTGCACCGAAGTCGGCTGTGGCCAAGTTGTTGTACTGACCGGGGCTGAAGGTATTTTCAACGTTGCCCAAGTCGAAACCACCGAAATCGTTACCGAAATCGACGGCTCCCATGCCATTCATGGTCCCAAAGGCCGAGAGATCCACGTTATCGACCTGGAGGCCGTTGTGACCAGAAGGAACGAACTGGCTGCCGAAGTGGGAATTGTCATAGAAATTCTGCTCAGGAACCGGGTTCTCGAATGAATGCATCGAAGGTGGCGCCTGGGTCTGACCGTGAGGTGCTGCGGGACGCTGCGCTTGGGTAGCAGCAGACGGAGACGGACCGTGAGGTCGAGGGGCGTTCGTCATGCCAGCATTGCGTGACAAAGTAGCGGGTCCAATACCAAAGGAGCCAGGGGCAGAACGAGGCGGAGAGACAACGAATGCTGGCGAGGTCATGGTTAGTTGATGAGCGGACACTGGGGTGCGGTGACCGAGCTGACCAACAACAGGGAGAGCCTCTGGAGCGGACATGCCCATATTGTTGGCAAGGCCAATTGCCTGAGGAACTCCAGGGAGCTGCTGGTTGCCATGGGCTTGATAGATCGGGAAAGCGTCGCGCAGGCTTCGCTCATATGAGCTCTCACGCGAAGCTGCAGCTGGTGCCTTGAAGGCGTGCTCGACGTGGTGTCCCTGCATAGACAACTCCTCCACCTCCTCTTTCTTGAAGACGCGGTCCTGTGGCTCGAATGTCCCATACAACTTCCGGATGTTGGCCTGCGTGGACCTATGCTTCATCTTGTTGCGGCGGCGGGCGGAAACTTCACCGGCCTTCTTCGAGCCAGTGCCGTTCTTCGCGCCAGCGCCGTTCTTCCGAGTCCAATTCTAGAGGATTGCGATTAGCTGATGCCTACATCAAGGATATCAGAAGTGCTCACCATCTTCAGTGAGTCAACGTATCGACCCTCGCCCTCCATCTTGTTTCGCAACTTCAACAGCGCCTGCTGCAAGCCGCCACCTGAAACTGTCGGAGCAACGATCTTAGCTGCCTTGTCAAACGGGATGCGGAGACCCTCCTCGCCACATGCCCACACGATGCCAAGAACGGCCATCTTCCAGTCGGGGTCGTTCCATTTCCGGAGTGGCGGACGTGGAGCACGCTTCTTACGTGCGCCGTCCTTGGTGGCAGACACGGCAGAGTTTGCGGAGCGCGACTGCTCCGGATCCTCTCCACCCTGCTCATGAGAGAGCTCCTCGTCATACTCGTCGTACTCGCCGTCCTCATATTCCTCCTCGAACTGGTCGTCGTCTTCCTCATGGCCGTCGTCCTGTTGCTGATTTACACCACCGCTATTGCCAGCTGGTGCAGCGGCGTCGTTGTCGTTGCCTTGAAGGAGAGCATTGTAGTTCGACGAATAGTCATTGGAGTGACCAGGAGGTGGTGAGAAGCCACCGGAGTAGCCGTTCTGAGGAAGAGCGGCTTGGTCGGGGTAGTGACCAAGGTATGGACTAGCAGCAACATGATTGCGGTTGTCGAAGTTGCCAAAGCTTATTGGAAATTGATAGGCCGAGCCCATGCCCAAATCCAATGCAGGACTATCAAATCCGTTACCGAGACCGTTGTCGTTCCTGCCATTACCGAAGCCATTGACCGGAGTGTATGGCGAAGCCTGATGAGCGTACGGTGAGCTCTGGGTATACGGAGTAGTAGCGTACGGGGAGCTCTGGCCGTATGGGGAGCTATAGGTGTATGGTGAACCTGCCACACCACCAGAGAATAGAGGAGGCTGATAGCCATGAGGAGCAGGAGCGTGAGCCGGCGGCGTGGTGTTACTTCCCACCTCTTTCTTGGCCTTGCGACCACGAGGCTTCTTCAGCTTGGAAGTGGCATCGTCACCTGATGGATCTGTCTTGCGCCTGCCTTTTGTGACAGAGGACTTGGAGGCAGGCTTGGGCTTGGGCTGCGCGGAGACGGACATATGTGGAGTCTTCCGTGACTTCGACTTGTCCAAGCTCATCTTGCGATTGTGAGTCGGCTGGGCAAGATCGACGTAGTCGCTGTCAGAACCGTCCGAAGGGAGGCGGTACTCGTAGTCAGCCATCTCAGATACGAGACGAACTGAGGGGCGACGGAGGGCGGGGCGGAGGTTGTTTGCTGCCAAGACCTGTTCAACAGGGCGGACGGCGGAATGAAAAGAGGTAGGAGCCAAAGAGGGCCCACAGAGGTAAAGGAGGAGGCGAGCTTGGACCACTGGTGTATGAGGGTCAGCAGCCTAGGGGAACGCGGCCCGTGCCACTGCAGCAGGAGCAGCGGCGGCGGCGGCGAGCTCGGTCGAGACCGTTTGTTCGAGATAAGGTACGGATCGCACCGCGAGGCCGGCACGAGGTGACGACGTGGCCGTCGCAAAGCTGATACTGTTGCCTGAGATGAGGTGAGTAAGATGCAGGTAAAGGAGACAAACGTAGACGTGGTGGTAAAGGAAGATTGGAGTGTATGATGGGAGTGAGAGAGCCTGCTGTGTTGGTGAGAAAAATTGGAGCCTGGAGCAGAGTCAGTAGACGCTTTTATATGTAGATGCAGAGGAGACACTCTACACGAACTGTAGATTAGGTACAGGCTTCAATGACGGGACTTGTATTGTGCGTGTGCTCGTGTTGTTTTGCGGTGGGAGGTCGAACAGGAATTTCCTGTCTCTGCTATTGTCCGTGCGTGTGGAAACGCTATTGTTCATCCGGGGAAACCACGCGTGAATATGACCTCCCTTCTATTGTACTCAGTCCCATGAATGTTGAGGTCCAGCGCACCAGCGGCGCTCCGATTGTGCTGCATCGTGAATAATATTGCCGATAGACGCAGACAATCCGATCTGAATACGGTATCCCAAAGGTCAATCGAGATAGTTTGGTGAGGTCGTCCAAAGTGGGTTCTGATGAGGGAGAAGTATGCTGTGGTGTTGTGGTGTTGAGTTGGGGTGAAGTCTCGACTAGGCTTGGCATGCAGCTCCTTCCCCCAGTAAACCCAACCGGCATGATGACTGATAGCATCTTCAAGAATGCCTTGGACTCCGAGTCTTTAGATGATAAGTTGTTCTTGACAGACACTGCATCAACTTTTTCGCATGTATCGTCTCCGCAAACACTGCATCAACCTTTTTCGCATGCATCACCACCTCACTTTAGTCTGCAAAATTCTTCGAGGGCAGAGGCCGTAGATGCTGGATGTTCCAGAAAGATGTAAACAATCGTGATGTTCAAGGTCGATAAAGTCTCGCAGTGGTCGTCCTTACAGGAAACTAAATACTCGGCCCAAGCGGATGCGACGTCGTTGAAGCCAAGTGCGGTTCGGTTTCGCGTCGAAGCGGGCGAAATACCCGTTCCAGTCTACCTGAGAGCCGTTAGTATGTCGAGGCAAGTTA
This sequence comes from Lophiotrema nucula, assembly GCA_010015825.1. NCBI lineage: Eukaryota > Fungi > Ascomycota > Dothideomycetes > Pleosporales > Lophiotremataceae > Lophiotrema > Lophiotrema nucula. The sequence goes on from ML977353.1 coordinate 202,101, forward strand.
TACGACATCGGATGAGAAGTAAGAACATTTTGTTCCGAGACTATTCTAAGACTACGACAAGCCGACAAACAGTGCCGCCAAATGCACAGCGGGAGAAGTGTATCCCGTACTTCTCGCCATTTTCAATCAAAGAGCATTGCCCCCCTCCAAATGCATCAAGTTCCAAGTATCGTAATGTCCGATAGGTGCATCCACCTATTTGCTCTTTTGCCCAAACCCAGCAGCACTCGTCTTCAACTCCGTCAACTTCTCATCTACAGCCTTCTTGATGTCAAAATTCTGCGTCAGGCTGCCCCTCCGTTTTCTGTCCTCAATCTCGGCCTTGATCTCTCTCACGATCTCGTCAACTTCAGCCTCTGGATCGTCTGGCAAGCCAAGCGTAGGCGCGTATCGTATGCTGCCAGAACTCTCGGTCCGCAGCATATTTTCGCGCTTCATCTCTTCGCGTGTGACACGCTCTATTCCAGAGACGTCCATTGTGGTACTCCGCTTCGCCTGTTGATTAACGAGGGCGCGTCGGAATGGCAGGGAGCGAGAGAAGAGCGCGAACGAGGCGGCTACGCCAATGAGGGCGTAAAAGTAGACACGAGCCCAGACCTTAAGAGTATCACCAAAGCCAAGGAAGATGAAAGGTGCTACAGTATATGCAAAGGTGACTTGAGTGAGGACAAGAGTGAAGATGTCGTAGTATCTCTTGTATGGCCCGGGCTTCTGGCCATCGGGAGTGAGGAATAGAGGGCGTATGAGACGGCGAGCATCTACAACGTGTCAGTTTTGTGTAGTGATTGTAGAGAGCAAGAATGTTGCAGACTGAGACTTACTTTTGGCGATTGTCTGTAGCAGGGAGGCGAGGACAAAGGCAAGATAATAACCGGGATAGAAGCCATGCCAGAACGCACTCGTCACGAAAGTAGCTAGCGTCGCCCTGAAACCGGGTTTCTTGCCTTTAGGGGTGACGCGCAGATACATATAGTTCCGTAACCAATTGTTTGTGTTGATGTTCCAGTTGCCAAGGTATGCGCGAGTGTTCTGTGCCGTCTCTACACCAGTGGGTTTTATATTTGTTAGGCGATCCCACTTCGCGCGGCCGGTCTGCGGATCGATGCCGTTGTAGCCAATTCCAGATAGGATGCAGGCGCCTTCACTAAGACTCCAGACACCGTAGTACTTCATGCGAGTGGTGACGCCAAGCATATATAGTTGAAATACACGGCGCGGGAGTCGGTACTTCATATAGTCGTCACTCAGGATGTACGAGGTATTGTAGAGGGCGGATAGTTTCAGAAAGGCAAAGATCCAGAGGGTACCAACAACGCCTTTGATTGCGGCCGGCGTACCACTCCTAGGGATTTTACGCTTCTTGCGGGTCGGTGGTGCTTTGGAAGGATCCGTACCGGGAGGAAGAGCAAACATGGTAGTGGATATATATCGACTATAATCACAGTAGTCGAAGGCTGGACCACCCATGATCGCCGGGAAGAAGAAGACGTAGCCGGCATAGTCGAGGAGACCGGGTAGTTCTCGGATGGCATGCTCTTTCTGGAAGTCAGAAAGTTCTGATTCCGGAAGGCGACCGTCTTGGACGTTCCAGCAGAAGGCTGTAAGTTTCATAATCAGAACCATCTGGGCTCCCGTGATGTCAACTAGAGAGTTGTCGTTGACCGCTTGTCGATAGATGTGATTGATGGACATGTGTCCCATCAGGAATACAAAGCCAATCCATGGCATGTACGGAGATTTGACCTTTGACGAGATGAGGTAGGCTCCCCCGGCACTGATGAGGAAAGTGCGGACGCCAGCCCAGAGATCAAACAGTCCAACGAGGTAGAAGAGTGATACACTATGGCAGGTGAGCTTGGGCAGATGAGTTAGATGAAGGTCAGCCTACGATATTATGAAAAGGTTCTTCTTCCATGGCTCCTTGTCCGGTACGCGCTTCAGGACAGCAGCAAGGGGAAATGAGAGGTAGAATGAGAAGACGAGTTTGACTGCACAAACTTAGATGCAACGCTCTCTTGATTTGGATGTGGAACTTACGCTCGTCTGCGGATGTGCCCAAGGTGTTGCCAACGTAGGCAAATGCTGTTCATATTAGTATCAAATCTAGCACTGAGGCCCGGAATGGGGGTCCAGATATCGTTTTACGATTGCTGAAGCGCTACAGCCATTTAAACAAGCTCCCACTAACGTGGTGTTTAAAGACTGAAGCGCTTCTAGAATGTAATGTACTTTGATATCTGTACTCTCTCTCCGGGTGGTTCCTGAGTACTTACGAGCATTTATGTAGGGAAGCATCTTGACGATGCGGCGCTAATGCAGGATGGCAGTCAGCAATGAAGGCGCTGTGCGGACGAAGTGGGATAGGCTGTAGGTCGCAGGTTATGCGCTCGCTGTCTCCATGGTCGGTGAGAGTGCTGGACAGCTCGCACAAGAGATGTGTCTGGCTAAATCGCAAGCTGGCTCGGGTGTCTCAAACGACAGATGTGACGTCGCCGCGTGGTCCGATGCGAGACTCAGTGCTAGGCTGAAAGCGCGCTAGCGGACCATTTCTCCAGCTCGTGGGCAGAACCACTGGCAGGAGTTTGTCTGCGATTCTACCACGACAGCTCCTCTGCGCCGAAGATAGCGTCGAGTAGCGGCTCGTGAAGATGAGCTCGACTTACAACCTCGAGCCGAACCCGACCGCGAAAGTGCTGCTCCACACCACGGCCGGCGACCTCGAGATCGAACTGTTCGCGAAGCAGACCCCCCTCACATCGCGGAACTTCCTGCAGCTATGTCTCGACGGCTACTACGACAACACCATCTTCCACCGCCTGGTGAAGGGCTTCATCGTACAGGGAGGCGACCCCACAGGCACCGGCCATGGCGGCGAGAGCAGCTTCGACAGCGGGCCCTTCGCGGACGAGTTTCACAGCAGGCTCAAGTTCAACCGGAGAGGCCTGCTGGGCATGGCGAACACGGGCAAGAAGGATGACAATGGCAGCCAGTTCTTCTTCACGCTCGGCAACACGCCAGAGCTGCAAAGCCAGAATACCATGTTCGGGCGCATCCAGGGCGACACCATCTACAACTTGATGAAGATGGCCGAGGCAGAAATTGCAGAAGGCAGCGAGGAGAGGCCCATGTACCCGAAGAAGATCACGAGCACCGAGATCATCATCAACCCGTTCGACGACATGGTTAGGCGGGCGCGGGTAGCAGAACGGACTGCGCCAGAAGCGAAGCAGGCTAAAAAGCCAAAGAGGAAGGCTGGAAAGGCAATGCTCAGCTTTGGAGATGACGAGGATGAATCAGGACCTGCGCCAGTTGCAAAGAAGGTGAAATTCAATACGAAGCTGGTGAGCGCTGGGGACGGAAAGCTGTCTGGGTCGAACAACACGGCACCACCAAAAGTGCCCGAAGTCGAGAGATCGATACCGATACGAAAACAGACGCGCAAGTCCCCATCACGAACGCCTTCTCCCAAGCGAACATCGAAGCCGGCACCACGGTCACCACCGCCCGAGGATGCGCCTGCACCACCGCTGCGAGAACCGGCCCCCGATGCCGCGCCCCAAACGAAGCTCGAGAGAGTGAACGCACAAATAGCGGAGATCAAGGCTTCGATGAGACGGAACAATGCAGTTCAAAATAGAGAGCCGGCGAAGAAGAAGTCGCTACTGGAGGAAATGATACCTTCGACTTCAATACGTGGGCGAAAACGAGGAGCAGGAGCGAACAAAGCAGCATCGGAAAAGGCGACTCTGGACATCCTGTCCAAGTTTAAGTCGAAACTCGAAGCTGCGCCCGAGCCAGCAAAGGTGCGATCGCCCGATATTCTTGAGGCCAATGGTGGTCAAGATGGCAGTAACGAGGAGAACGGTACTAAGAACCCGAACGAGGAGGAAGAGGTCCCTTGCGACCTACACTTCATCGCAGGCTGTCAGTCATGCAAAGCGTGGGACGACCAGGAAGAGGACGAGTCGGACGACGATACGGGCTGGATGTCGCACGCCTTGACCTTTGCCAAAGACAGGCTAGGCAAAGACTTGGAATGGAAACGGAAGAACGAGGAAGAACTCGTAGTCATCGACCCTCTAGCAAAAGCAGAAGAACTCAAAGAGCAGAAGAAAGCTGGAAAAGGCAAAGGGCGCTCAACAAAGGCATGAATCCAAACCCAGGTAGAGAAATATCCATTCCTATATACCCATGTGGCATCAAGGCTTCACATTATCCACATAACTCGCCTTGTATCTCTCCAGCATGTGCTGCTCCACCGTAAACCCCTCCTCTTCTTCCCTACCATCCCCATCCACAAGCGGCTTAATCACAAAATCAAGATTCCCATCGTAGAAAAAAGGTACCGAATACCTATCCGTCCCACTCGTGTTAATCACCCTATGCACCGTACTCTTATACCCCCCGTTCGTCCACCGCTCCAACATATCCCCCACATTGACTACATACGCGTCCTTATTCGGGGGCACGTCGATCCACTCCCCACTCTCTTTGTTCAGGACTTGTAGGCCCGAAGATTCGTCTTGCAGGAGGAGTGTTATGGCGCCGAAATCTGTATGCGCGCCTGCGCCACGGAGGTTGGGGTCTTTGGAAGTGGGGTGTGGGGGGTAGTGCAGGAGTCGGACGCTGGCGACGGGCTCATGGCAGAATGCAGAGAAGATTGAGGGGGAGAGGTTGAGGCCGTGGGCGAGCATGTCCATCAGCGTTCTTGCTAGGGAGGAGACAGCGTCGTGGTAGGCTAGCAGGGGTTCTTTGAACGTCGAATCTGGAATTGAAGGGGTGGGCCATATGTTCGGCGCTTCGAAGGCGCGGTAGGGTGGTAGCCGGGTCGGGTCGTTGCGGGCGATGAAGTAGCCTTCTTTCAATTCGGGTTTTGTGCCTGGTTCGAGGACCTGTTCACCAATTTTCTCGTAGCCGCGTCCTGGTCCGCCATAGTACTTTTCCTTCTCTTCATTCGGGAGCGTGAAGAAGGTCTTCGAGGCGTTGAGGACGGTATCTCGAAGCTGAGTTGGGATGCCGTGGTGCGTGATTTGGAAGAAGCCGCTTGTTCGGCAGCCGGTTTCGATTTGCTTGACTACTTGGGCTGCTGCGTCTGAGCTGGGATCCTGAAGGTACGCTGAGATATCGACTGTTGGGATAATAAAGCTTGCTTCTTTGCTGGCTGCCATCTCTTTCAAGTCTTTTGAGCTCCTTTGCAACCCAGTTAGTAGCCAATCGACAAGATCAACAGGCATCAAAAGAGATGGTAGAGGTTTTATACCCCACACCCAAAGTCTGGGGAACTGAAATATTACCTATACTCGGGTTAGCCGCTGATCACTTCGAATCGGATCTGGCCGCCGTGTCGGTCTCCTCCGTACACATGCAGTTCGACTTCATATTGTTGACTATTAATGCACCTGGCCACGCTGACAGCTAGCTCCGTCTGACGTGTGGGCTCCAAACAGGAATTCACCTAGAGCGGGGGTACAGATAGTGTATTGCCATTCCTGAAGTGCTGTAATTAGGTGGACGAATACCTACCTATGCAGTGTTTAGTAGAGGAAGCGCTCCCACAAGATAATGCACTACAGTATCTGTACGGCTTTGATAGCTGTCTGTCTCTCGGCCGCTTCGGCCGCCGATTTGCTATGCTGTACACTAAGATTGAAACCCCTCATTGGATGACGATTGGGGAGACAGTGATAAGCTCAAGGTCAATCTTTCGAGATATTTTTGGCCCAAGATCTGTCAGTATTGATGTTGGTCGAAGCTCAACAAGCTCAATTGCATACAATGTCAATGATGTGAAGTGCTAGGGAGTGGTTGAGGATGCGGGAGACGAGACGACATGCTTCCATCAACCACTCCCACCACTCGAGGTAGGCCACTTGGGTACGTAGCGTGCAAGTCGCATTTTCCTCTTTGATCGATCAACGTGACGCCCTGAATATCAAACCCTGTGAACAACTAGCTGGGTACTTTTAACGCCGGCTCGTGGCTGTGCACGACACCGCCACAGGCTGGTACTGATTGGCTTCGAGGCGCATCGTTTAGAGAAACCCTGACGTACATCCACGGCATACAACCGTATCCAACCACGCGCTCGCCCGGACATGACACGATAATATGGCCTTCCAACATTTGTCACTGTGTCTCAAGCATCTCTTTCACGCCACTTACTTCCCAGAATGACATGAACCATCCTCAGTGCTCTGCGCTTAATTCCAGTGACTCCGAACCCCGCCCCCAGCTGAAGAGCATGTGCCATCGCTACCCATTCGAGGCACTGCTTCAGCCTGGTCCGCCAAAGTGTCAGGCACCTACCAAAGCTAGCCCTAACACCTTATTCGTCATTCGTCATCGCGCGAGGTTGATACTTTGCGCTGCGGCCTCCTGAAAGCCCAGTTGAGCTCTCTCAGCTTGATGCGCCACAGTTGAGAAGCCATATGCATGTCGTTGCCCCGCCGCATCCTTCTACTTGTTCCGACATCGCTTACCTTCTGTCTATCAAATTACCGCTTCCGGCCATTGGATTCTGTTGAGAAGGCACGATGAAGGTCCTTGAGGGTTGCTTCGGCTGGCGGCCGTCGAAGATGCCCAGCGCTGAAAGGAAGCACACGCTCGTTTGGTTATGGATCCTTAAGTGGGTTATGATTGTTCCTGTTGCTATTGCGGCTTTCAAAGCGAAGTCGACGTACAACTTTGTCAGAAATCATGAGGAGCTGCAGAGAAGTCCTCCGTATGACAACAATGTCCTTCTGTCGCAGTTGTTGGTGTATGTTGGTGTAAGTCTTCAGTCTCTTCGGTATCTTCAATCTACATACATAGACTCCCTGAGGAAGTCACGCATGTCAACTGACGTACAATAGATAATGCCAATATTTCCATGGATATTTATCAGCTCTGTACTCTTAATCTACTTGAAAGGACCGTGGCTTTTCCTAGTGGGTATCGTCGACCTCGGACTGGCAGTCACTACCGCCATTGGTGCTGGTATGGAAGCGAAATACCTCCCAGCTTCTTATGACGGCTGCAAACCAGCAAAAGCAGAGGCTTGGCAGGTCCACGGAGACTATAAAAGCTTCTTTGTGCAAGCTGCCGAGCTGCAGGGGAAGAAGTCACCACAGGGAGCATGCAAGGATTTTGTCACGGCATGGACTCTCGCTGCAGGCGTCGTGTTCTTCCAGATGCTGGCCGCATATATTGGCATCTTCTCTGATGAAAGCGAGTACAGCATTCTTAATCCATTCCGACCACTTTTCAACCTGATATTGATAATCTTCGGCCCTCCGTTCTGGTTTCACGTACACGTCAGCCCGCGGATACGTTTCACCTATCGTTACATAATCAAGTTCTTTCGTCGAGTCGGGAGCCAAAGGAAGCCTCATTTCGTCAAGTCTGCTCCGTACACACCAAAGTACGAGGAAGGCATACATATATCCAATCCCAAGCTGCAGGAGGTGCTGGTCATTGAACATGTGCTATTGAACGTGGTGGACTATCTCCACTACGAGGATGTCATTCATTTTAGTCTCACATCCAAAGCAGTCAGGGAAGCAGTCTTCCCCGGCCGAGACTTGCTACACCGTCTACCAAAGTTGCAAAAGAGGTGCTGCGAGACGGACACCAAGAAGAAATGCCTCTATTGCAACAAGCACATCTGCACTGTAAGTTCGTACACGAGAGGACTGTCAAACGACTACTAAAATTAATAGGGATGTCAAGTTGAAAGGCAGCTGAGCGGCCTATCGGGAACCCGCCATGTTACCACATGCCAACCATACTGCCGCGGATGTTACTATCAACAGTTCTCACGCCATCAAAGAGGTTACAAGAAACCTTGCAAATGTTACACCACGGACCGGGAACTCTGCTTCTTGGGAATTTGCCGCACTTGCAATCTCAGGGACTTCAACGAGATGCAGGAGACGCGCCAAAAGAGGTACGAACAGCAAGCTCGCGACAAAGCCGAGGGAAAGTTCCTCGCTCCCAACGAGAACGTCAAGTGTGGGAACTGTAAGCAAGACTTGAAGAGCGGCACGCGATGGTGGGTATGTGGGAAGTGCAAGGGAGAGTGTAGGGATAAGATGCATCCACCCTACGTAGGAAAGAAGAGGCTGTCTGACGTTGAGATGGCGGAGACACATAATGAGAAGGTGGAGGAACTGGAGAGTTCGCGATGGAAATGGTCCACTATGTGAGCAACGATCGTACGTCTGTTGGCCGGATGAGAGGCTAATTGCGCACTTAGATTTGGCGTCAGATGAAGACTGACGCCCGACATGTTTTGGGAGCATGACAGAAGTTGCAACAATCAGGGGCCTAAAGGTAGAAGCCATCTAGAGCTTGCCGGGACGTAGCCTCGAGGTCCTGACGATGAAAGCAGAGCGCTTGCTGCAGGAGAAACATCAGCACGCATATGCAGGACGGCCAGGAACCCAGTCTAACAGCCTTGCCTGCAAGCTCGGACTGATGTATCACTCGGGTTGAGAGCTCGCTCCAAGTCTTGATGTCACCTTGGTTGGTTGAGTAGAAGGTACATTAGCACTGTTGTACAGTACGCCACCATATGCAGGCATGACAGCCTTATCATTTTCATGTCACTTCTGAATTTCTCTCACTCGTAACGCGCCTACCTAAATTGCGAAAAGCTATGAGTCATGGGTCTATTAGAGTCCGTGCTGTTGCCATTGACAACTGTCTCTCACCGTACCTTGCCAGTGGGGTATAAATTTTGCCCCCTCTCTCAGCACGCTTCTTCTACAACCTCTCACTCCATTCCCACAGCTTCTTACGACTTTCAAGCGCTCTCTACAGAAGCAACATATTCTTGCACAGCTTCTAACTCTACTTCAACAGCGTCTCCGTAAGCGCTTGCGCCTGCCCGCTCTCATCAATTCCAAGATTCGCTACCTTTACGTCTCACCCCACCCTAGCACTCTCACGCACTCGATCCTACTATACCCATCCAACAATCAGAGTATCACTGACATCTACAGTCTACAGTCAGCATGGCCATCAAGTGGAACGATCCGGAGGTGCGCGAGCGGCTCATAGCTGCACTCATCGGCGCAATGGGCGGAACTGTTAGTATTCCATTCTTGCATGCACGCGCACCGATACATGATGCTCATGAGGAGTGCACGTTGTCCCTAGCCTCACCATATAACTGACATGAATATAGGTCAACTGTCGAGAGGTCGCTCGTCTCTTCGGTGGCGAGGCAACCTACAACGCAGTCGAGTGCGCTCTTCGCAAGCCCAAGAAGCTCGCCAAGCAACTTCTGGACGATGCTGTCGACAAGAAGAGCCCGGCTGCCTCTCCGGCTCGCCCACCGAGGACGCCCAAGAAGGAGAAGATCGACCCTCTCACCAACGGTGAGCCACCTCCATGCCTCTAATACTAGACCATTTCAAAAGCTCATCATTGTGACTGGTAGGTGTCAAGTCCGGCCGCGTCACCAAGAAGAAGGCCAATGGCTCTCCAATCAAGAAGGAGATCCGACAGGATGAGAACAACATAATGCTCACCAGCGGCGCTGAGGCCGACAGTGAGGGCGAGGGCGACCAGTCTCTTGTCTGAGCGGAACTTCCGCTTCCTCCAGCTATTCACTACACCGTGCAGTATCGCCATCGCTGCGTAGCGATGGAGATGGGGTCAAAAGGCGTTGGGGGATAGGCTTACGGATTCATTCTTCACATTTTGGGATGGGTAGTCTCGGATAGGCGATAGTGCTCAATGACACGGAATCATGATCTTCAATCTTCTCTTCAGTGCCTTGTGCCCACTTCTCGTTGATCTCTACTTGTGTGGGGGAGGAGGGCCAACGACCCATACGTCGAGGCGTAACACTGTGAAGATCCCTGTGCTGACCCGACTCTAGTGCGTAGGACAACGCGGAGAAGGTACTCTGCTTTACTACTTGAGAGCACTCCGGCCTCCCAGAACCACTATAGTGGGTTTTCAATTAACTTTAATAGCACTCTAGGGTGACTGTTACAGACTCCGTATCTGTACCACGACTCCGGGGCAATTGGAACATGCTGACGCCTTGTCCACGACTGTCCATCCCCTGGCCTCGTATGAGGTCAACAGCACCACGCAGCGTGTCCTAGTCAGCGGGTGGCGATCAGCGACTCCTTCTTGCTGCATATGTACCTGCAGGTCCTCCCGCATTCAGCTCTTTGCATCATAACACACGGGCCGGTCACTGGGATCTGCTTCCGCTGCCTGACCGTTGCTGTCCTCCCCAGACCGGGTCTCGAAATTGACGTGATCTACCTCTTCCAGCACAGCTTGCTCAAACTTGCCACCACAAAGCCCTCTTCGCTCTCTTTGGATATACGGAGGTTGCTGATATCTAACGCATCCAACATTTCCAACTACAGTTGAGTCTCACATGCTCACAAGCCTCCCGTTCTCGCTCTTTTCCTAGCATGTTGAGATCTCAGATGCCCCTGGAACAGAACGAAGCTGCGGCTCACCAGAACTGCATCAGATAGATAGGTCACTGTGGATACGTGTACCTCTTGTCGCTCCCAAATCTCCTTCTCGACAATAGATCAAGGAGCGAGAAGAGCCCAAACTCGAGGCACAGAAACAGGCAGCACTATTCCCCTCAATCCAAGTGGTGCACATCTTCCCGCCCGCTCTGCCGTGTAACTCAGCCTCTATCCGTCGAGTCGAACATCTCCCAATCTCTCGTCTTTCCGCGCGAGCTGCGAAAGTCCTACTTGTCTGTCGCCGCAGCTGCAGGGATTTATGGACATTGTGTAGCGTGCAACAGCAGGCTTGTGGTTCATTTTCGAGAAATCGATAATGAGTTGAGTTGAGCTGTCGTCGCAGCAGAGTTGACGATTGATGCGAGGTGGGGACGCTAGGATGCATGCAGCGTAGGGCTGGCTTTGTCATTGGAGGATGTGGGACGGGGAAACGTGCCGATAGCGAGACGCCTGTCTTGTCACACACCGTATGCGTGTACGGCTTCGAGGAACGACATGTGTGGTGGGTAAGGAGGCATTGGGCTTGAAGAGGGAGGAAAGAGGCGGCTAAGAGTGGGCGAATGTGTTCAAGAGTCATGACAGTGTGCCTTTACTACGCTAAAATGTTATGTTAGAAAGAGTAGGAGGAATTGGATTGTCTGGCACCTCCGGCGCGAGTTCTGGGGTGTTGTCCCTCTCAACCTTATTGAAGATAATGGAGAGCTATGATTATCCTGTTGGATATTGAAGAACCGTTGTGCAGGTGCGCCACTGCCCTATACAGGGTTTGCATCATAGCTGCGCGATACAGGACACAGGATCACCGCGTTCATGACATGGCTCGCATCTTTTTCCAAAATCGTCTGGTTCAGCATTGTCGAGTCTATACAGCTCTCCCGAGCAGCCACCGGACGATTCACACCTTGATCCATTCATACCACCACAGAACGCCTCCAAGCTTGACGGATCTGTAGGAGCTGTAGAAGCCTGATTTACGAGTGAGTCATAGTGGGGACTGGCGGTCTTCGCGGCCCTCAAAAGTCGATTCAACTGTGCGAGTCCCGATTCCTGGTCTCTCACTTCGAGCTCTCTCCCAGCAACATCTGGTTGCCCCGCCAAGCTTCACCGTCACAGGAGTATTTCTTCGCTCAACGCCAACTACATTCTCTTCCCTCTTATCACCTTAAGTTTCACTCCTCTCCCTTGAATATCACTCTTCCCCATCTCTTCCCTACCTCTTCTCTACTTAAACTCCACACCTCCTTCTACTTTCAAGCTCTGTGGCCACAATAACAACACAACCACACACGCTTTGTCTAGCTAATTCACACAACAGCTCACAGGCTTTCAATCTATCCGAGCCTCATCGCGTATCACCGTCAATATGTAAGAGTTCCAACACAGCCGCATACCCAACAATACTGATCGAATCGCTAGGGGCAAGATCACTTGGGACGCGCAAAATGATCGGACTCTGTTGCTGAAGCTCATCGAGACGCAAGGCATTTCTGTCAACGGATCGGCTGCTCAGAAGATCGCCGAGTCATGGCGTGAGTATTCGGATTATACCCTCCAGAATGCTTCACTCGCTTCCTGTAACAGATGTGCTAACCTTCGTAGCTGGAGATGCAGCCTCGAAGCCGACGGCTAAAGCCGTGTCAGAGCGTTTCCAGAGGATCAAGCGCATGGCCGGAGTACTTCCACTCCCGCCTTCCCAAAGGAAGCCCGGCAATGTCTCGACGCCATCCACCAAGGCCAAGCTCAACCCGCGCACCCCATCCAAGTCCACCGGCCGGAAGCGCAAAACCATGAAGGATGAGGACGAGTCTGATGCCGATGGTCATATGACGCCGGACTCTTCCACGGATGATACCCCTTCCAAGTCTCGCAAGACCAATGGTGCACCAAGTGGCACTGTGCGTCGCAGCGCCAACAAGAACTTCAAGGGGCCTGGCAACGTCCTCGGCGATGCTGCTGGATCACCCGCAAACGGTCATGTCAAGAAAGGTAAAGTCTTCCGGTTCATCAAGGTCATCGAGCTGTATCAATACCGCAGCTGCTCTTCTTCACAAGACATCGCCGAGCTAACTTCGCGATATAGAGCCGGTCGAAGATCCTTTCAACAACTTCGAACAGCACAAGGCTCGCGCCGAACAGCTCCGTGCAGCTATGACCTCAGATGTTCCGCAGCTCAACAGCTCGTTCAGTTCCGGATACTCCAACTTCCACGGTATACCCACCACCAGCGGCAGTGAGTTCGACAGCTTCGACGGCGGCAACGATGCCTTCAACCGCCTCACCACTGCGACGGCAGCCAACATGGCCAATGCGAACACCATGTTCCCAGACTTCACCTACGCCACGGACGGTATGGATATGGGCAACGTCCACGGCTATACCGACTCTCCTGCTCCGACCAGAGAGCGCACGCCTCGCAAAGCTGGCACCAAGGCTAAGCAAGGCGTCTCACAGTTCGTCCAGAACCAGAAGGAGCTCGACCGCGAGATGGGCGAGGCCAGCTCCGTCGAGGACAGCGCCGAGAGCCAGTTCGAGGAGGACGACGATGGCGTGGTCTGAGTATCGGATCAGGCACCCTGAAGACCTTCAGTTTCTCCATATGACATGGTTTGACGGGAACGTATCGGTGAACGGCAACGGTTTACGGTCTTCGGTTCGGTTTCTTGGCGTCATGGCCTCTCGATGCGATTGATGTTTCCTTTTTCTTTCTGCTTTTTCCACACACGTGAAGGCAATCAGGCTTGGTGATTGGATACCCCCTTTTGGCACCTACCTATCATCCCTCGGTCCTCAGACCTTGGAGCCAGCTATAGATCTTCACAACTCTGCAACGATCCCTCCATCGCCGACGCTCCGCTCAGGACAACAGGCAGATCGGCACAGGATATTGCTCAGCACAAGCTCGAGCATTGGATAGATAAAACCAACAAATTCTCTATAACAATATCTTTCATCATTCGACGTGATCATAACTTCATCTACAAGCGAACTTCTAGTGATCATGCCCTTCAGGCCCGCAGTTCCATCCCCAAGCCCTCCTTACTCTTCGCCCGGCCTCAATCTTTTCGAGATCCCACTCCGCAACCCTCACACCCTTAACCTCCCTCAAGCCCAATCTTCCGTTCCTCCTCACATAGCTCGTCTGCCCAGCTAATCCAGTGCTTCCAGTAACGATATAGTTCAACCACGCAGCGAGCCTATACCCCGCCTTCGCAATCTGGAGTTCAATGACCGGGATCGCAGTGTCGTAGTAGGCGCCATCCAGCTCTTTACCTTCAACCCCAGCAGTGCCGTCTGGCACGACAGTCGAGCATACGAATTCGTTTGCGTCATTTGCCCATACCAAAGCGCTGGACTTAGCGTCTTTGCCATTCAAGCCCTCGAGCCAGGAACTCTTCTCTTTAGCGTAACTCCCATTGTTGATTTCGCCAACGAGAGTGTTCGACCAGGAGATCGAATCACTCATTGCGTAACCGCCAATCAACTTCTCAGCCATGTTAGAGTCCCAGATGTGGTGCAGATTTGTAGCGGTACCGTCGAAAGTGACGTTGATGGTGTTCCCGCCGATGTCGAGAGCTTCATCGTGGAGAGGCTGGTGGATATCGCCGAGAAAATGGATGATCCATTTCAGCGCTTTCTGCTGCTCGACGGCGCTCACGTTTTTAGAGGTAACACGCGACGTGTAATTTGTGATGGCAGAGACGACGCAGCCTTCCTCTCCGCAGTCGCGGTCGTAGTCAACGTTGCAGGTCTCTGGGGGAGAGTCGTTGGCATCGATGTAGTGGAGGGGTGCTGAGAAGGCGCCTTCGGCTGTGTAGCGATAGCTGTCGGCCCAGGTAGCTACATTGGCGAGATATGTTGATGAAGTGTCGTTGAGAAGTTTCTTGGCGAAGGACGCTGTTTCTTTCGAGATGTAGTTTTGTGCGATTAGAGCAACGGTTGTGTGTCCAAGTGTTCCCCAAGCTAGAGCTGTGGGTGTTAAGGAGAGAAGAGTGGGAAGGATGATCGACTTGGAGGGAGCCATGGTGAATTGAAGCGGTTGACGTTGAACTTGAGAAAGGACGTGAAGACAACAACATGGGCCAAGACTCGACCTCTTATATATTTCTTGACAGTGGGGTCCCTTGATCTACCATATCTCTCGGTCAAGTCCGTTTCTTGATCGCCACAATCACTCCCTGTGCTTCTGCAGGTCCGCGGCCATTCTAACCGAATCAGGCAGGCACTTGGCATCCAAGGTGCATCGTGGACCACTTGATTGGCTAGGCGCTTTGCATGAAACGGAGCACGGAAATGGAAGTCATGAAGATGGTGAGCCAATTAATAGACTGCACCTGCTGTAAATGTACACTGGTTGCCGCTGCTCAGTGCAGATGCGCATCTATGCCGGTTTCATATCAAACGCCGAAATGGGTATCTCAATGCTTTGAGGGGTCTCCAAACTCCAAAAATCAATATGTAGGTGTTGTCTACTGCGCAACCACTTCAGGCACGGGCTCGCTGTCGGGCGCCGGTTCTGGGAAGCCGTCATTTTCTGCAGGGTCTTCTACGGGCGGCGGTGGCCCCTCAAAGAGGCGAAGCCACCAGGCTGGAGGGTCGAGCGGGCTATGGCCGTTGTGGAGCGGTGGGTAAACGTCATTGAAGAAATACCAGACTGATTCATGTTAGTTGATTGATTTTGATAGCAAAATCAACAAAGACTTACTGTGTCCTACAACAATGCCACACATCTCGTCCTTTGGCACAGTGCCGTGCATGACCAGAGAGAAGCACAGCAAGACCCAGGGTAGATATGGCGCACGGAATACTATCAAGCCCAAGAAGCTGAGCATGGTATCGGGGTTCTTCCTGCTCCATATATAGATCAGTGTGCTCGACAGCGCTGTTCCCAAGAATGCCATCGAGAGCATCGGCGCAATGCACAGGAGCAGGGTGGAAGCGAATGTCAAGAGCCATGAGAAGTGCGCAGGTGATCGACCAGAGGACTCTTCGAGAAGGCGTGAGTAGCGCTGGAGGAAGAAGATGTGGTAGAGAAGGTCGAGGCTGAGGGGGCCGAAGTAGAAGAAGGTGGTTATCAGGCGCCAGTACTGCTTCCGTCAGTCATTTCTTTGGAAACATGGGGAAGATACGCACCTGACTCCGGTAGAAGACGGTCCGGAAGCTGTAGAACAGCTGGAAGGGACTGATGATATGGCATTGCACCAGCACGCTCGCACTAAGAGCAGCTGTCATCCACCATCGTGTACAGACAGGCATCTCAAAGAACCATTGTTCGAGCGGAAACTGCCCCATCATGCCTTCACCACCAGCAAGAACGTTCGCCATGGTTGGAGTTGAAGTTGAAGTCACTCGGATCACGTAATGATATCGGAGGTTGTTGGGGACAAAGTGGAGGTAGTGGATGGAGACGTGAGAGAGGCGGAAGAATATGAGCGAACGCGAGGACAGGTGTATGAGGGACGGCAGAGCTGTCAACAAGAGGACTCGTGGGCTGATGCAGTCACGGCGCTGCACAGTGAGCGGTCGGTCGCGCCTTCTGGCTACGTAACATGTCCGATCGTGCCCGCTGCATCCGCCAAGCCCACCTTATCTAATCATCACGTGCTCTCGCTCAACCAGCCACATTCCCCAACCTCCCCATTTGGTAGTGCAGCAACATGGCGGGCAGGTCTCGCAGTTACTCTTGCAACTGCTTTTCGCTCGCACACAGCTTATTGTTCAACACTTCGATTCTTATTGTGCTTTGAAAAGGTCCAATTGCGCATCGATCACAACACTACGCGATTCTGGAGCTCGCGTCTAGCTCGCGCTCCCTAGCAACGCGCCGTGCCCGCCACCATCCGACACAGCTTCAGAAGCCCCCGAGTCGATTGCCTGCGCGCCAAACCACTAGCCATCTTCCAGCTTCGTCTGCGCCGACCTCGACTCTCTACCCCTCGCTATACATAATCGCAATCGCCAGAAATGCCCCCAAAGGGTGCCGGGTCGCAAAGGCGCAGTACCGGTACCGGGCGTCCATCGCGGGGAGGGCACACAGGTCGCGGAGGGCGCAAGAGCGGTGGCGCGCGAAAGAGCACGGGTAGAGGTATGTTCAATTGAACTGCTGGCAGTTTACGCGATCGTCGCGCTAACTGTGCATTTGCAGTGGGACCAGGTCCAGCACCGCACAAGAGCCACCGCTATAAGCCAGGAACCGTCGCGCTGCGCGAGATTCGCAAATACCAGAAGTCGACGGAGCTACTCCTGCTCAAGCTGCCGTTCCAGCGAGTGGTAAGGTCGCTCCCATCCCTCAATTGGGGGTGTTCAGTCCTCTAACTCGTCTTAGGTCAGAGAGATAGCACAAAATATGGCTGCAGACCCTGGAGAGGCCCTGCGCTGGCAGAGTCAGGCCATCTTCGCTCTCCAGGAAGCTTCAGAGGCCTTCCTTATCAACCTTTTCCACGACGCGAACCTATGCGCCATACATGCCAAGCGTGTCACCATTCAGCAGAAGGACATTCAGCTAGCAAGGAGGCTGCGCGCCGCGTACGGTGTCCCAGTGTGAGGGAAGGCGAAAGAAGACGGATTGGCGCATACGGTTTTCGATTCTGGTAAAGGATTGGGCAGAACGAGGGTCGATATCCAAGCAGTTTGGAGGATGAGATTCCCGCTGGCTCAATCGACAGCGCATGGCTGGCTTCGCGAAGGCGTTCAGGGCGAATTGGTGCTTGGGACTGTGAAGGAGATCTCTCTATTGCTTGTTCATACCATGTCTGCATTACTTGTAGTTGGGGCGTTCCGCTCTCGAAGCAAAGGGATACTACTAATACTTCAAATACCTGAAGCTTTGCATGTTGTGTTTCCCCATTGGACAACACAGAGCGCACCGCTCGCTCTTTACGTCTAGTGCCCTCATCCTTCCCGTCGCCTTTCCTGCTTGATCACCAACGATCCTACATCGTCCGGCGAAACCCATTGACAACAAATGCTTCTTTATTTTTTAGACCTTCTCGTCGATGCAGGCATTCGAAGTGTAAAGCCAGTGACATGTGGGGTCCCAGAGCACAAGTGCCCGCAAGGATGGCCCCACAATTGTCGAAGACGTTCATCGAAGAGGAACCACTCATATCGCAACGGCTATAGTTCGCGCGTCCCCGACCTTGCGAACGAAACTCGCAGACGACACCAAGGTTCTGGAACTAGCAACCTGGATCTGGGACGCCGAGGGCTCCAGCCCAGCGACAGGCGCAGACCAGACTGCAACTCGTCAAACGCCGCGTGTCGATATCGAGGTTTGACCACATCAACGCTTCTTCACACAGTCCATCGTGATGAGCAAGGTAGTCAACAGAAGAAGCATTATCGCTCAGCCTAAGGTTGCTTCCCCCACACCCGCGTCGGCAGCAGTGGGGCGCACAAACATAGCATGCTCTCCCTTCGTGCTAACTCACATCAATTACCATAATTATCAAGGTATTATTCTTCCTGAGTGCCGTCAGCCTCAATTGATTGAACAGATACTTTCCAGTAGCACTAACGTACAGTTGCATGATACAGGTTCAGGAACGGTTGTAGGGAACCATTACGCCCTGCTTCTCTGCCTGTTTCATCTATACTTCGCATCGCGAACCTCTTTCAGAGTCCTGAATCCTTGCTCGGTGGCACGACCTGATATGAGATGCATATGTACCTCAATTGCCGTACAAATCATCCTACGGGACGGAGTAAGCGGGGCGTACCGGGCGTAAAAGCGAAAGTCTGTTCGGCCCAAGACCAGAAGCAAGCTCTGTCCAGAACGGTGGCAGCAATAGTAGGGGCTGCAAAGATTGGCTGCTGCGTTCCAGCGAGCAGGGACGATATTGAACTACCGAACCTCAAAGCCTGACCCCTGCCATCTTGGCAGCCCTAACTGTAGGGTACAGAGAAACATGCATATACGACAATCATGGAGATTGAGCGGCGTAGAGCTTCCCTGTCATGGAGCTCATATTTCTTGAGAGCTCGCGCTGTTGAGTTCCCAAGCCCTCAATCGAGCAGCTCTAGCATCAATTGATTCACCATGGCTCCGCTTCTACCTTTTGTGTCTGGCCTTCTGGTTTCTTCCCTCTTTGCTCTATCAAAAGCAGCTGCTTCAATTGACAACAAAACCTATGAGTACATTGTGGTTGGCTCTGGTCCCGGTGGAGGTCCTCTAGCCGCAAACCTCGCTATCGCCGGTCATTCCGTCTTGTTAATCGAAGCCGGAGATGACCAAACAGAGAACGTAAATGTATCGCAATGGGTTAACTTCAACTCTGCTGGCAATGACCCTGCCACTAGATGGGACTTCTTCGTGAAGCACTCGGACGATGAGGCTCGAGAGGCAAGATACAAGAAACGAACATGGAGGCAGACTGATGGTGGCTTCTATGTTGGTTTGGATCCACCTGCCGGAGCTAAGCCTTTGGGTATTGTAAGTCTTGCAGTAAATGAATAGTCGTTCTAAGGGCTAATCTCTGGCTAGTACTATCCAAGAGCAGGAACTCTCGGTGGCTGTGCCATGCACAACGGCTGCTTGACCATGAACCCCAACGATCTTGACTGGAACGATATTGCTGAAACAACCGGCGATGATACTTGGTCTGCCGAAAATATGCGCAAGTACCTGATTAAACTCGAGAAAGTGCACTATAATAGCACTTCAACTCATGGCCATGATGGCTGGCTCGACATGACAATGTTGGATCCAGGATACACGACCTCCGCAGACTCAAAGCAACTTGAACAGTTAGCGGCTCAGGCGGCCGGCTTCACTGCTGCTGATGCCTCGAGCCTTCTGACCCGAGATATGAACGGCAACCAACCCAACCGAGACAACCTAATCGGTCCTTTCGGTGGTGTGAGCCACATCAACCCGAACGGCCGTCGCTCGTCTCCTGGCTACTATGTCAGAGATACCGTAGCTACTGGGAAATACCCACTCACTCTGTCCCTGGATACCCTTGCCACCAAAGTCATCTTCGACAAGACTGGAAAGACACCAAAGGCTGTCGGTGTTGAGTTCCTACAAGGAAAGTCACTCTATAGCGCTGATCCGCGTCACAACGCGTCCAATCCGGGTGTTGCTGGGAAAGCCTTCGCCTCACGCGAAGTGATCATCTCAGGAGGAGCTTTCAACTCGCCTCAGCTACTTCTTCTATCAGGCATTGGTCCGAAGACGCAGCTCCAGAAGTTCAACATCTCTGTTGTCGTTGACTCTCCGGGTGTTGGCCAGCAAGTCGCCGACAACTATGAAGCCGGTATCATCTCGCTTGGAAAACGCGCGGTTACTGGTCAGAGCGAGATCTTCCCTGCTTTCTGGAAGACCAGTGTTGGTAAGATCAGAGACATCTACATGTGGTGTGGATCATTCTCCTTCGAAGGTTTCTGGCCTGGGTAAGCCGCTCCGAACCTGCACTTTCCATAAACATCTGCTCACATCATGAAGCTTCCCACACTCCTACGGTGCCAACCAGTACGAATGCGCTACTGTGCACATGAACCCACGTTCCCAAGCCGGCACCATCGAGCTTGCCTCGGCCAATCCTCGCGACACCCCTTTCATCAATCTCAACTTCTTCAAGGATGGCTCCGATAAGGATCTCCAAGCCATCTACGAAGGTATCTCTTGGGTTCGCTCGTGGCTCTCCAAAGTCGCTGACACCCCCGACTCCCTCGCTCCATTCAACGAGCTGCACCCCTGCGAGGGCGTTATCGGCAAGCAGAACTGCACTGCTGAGACCCAGAAGACCTATGTCAAGGAACAGGCGTATTCGCATCACGCCTCTTCCAGTGCGCGTATCGGTGCAGATGATGATAAGTTTGCGGTGCTGGACTCGAAGTTTAGGGTAAGAGGTGTTACTGGATTGAGAGTCGTCGATGCATCTAGTTTCCCGAAGGTGCCTGGCGGTTTCCCAGTCTTGCCGACGATGATGCTGAGCGAGAAGGCTACGGAGACGTTGCTCGAGGAGCTGGGCGAGAAGTTCATCTAGAACGCCCATCATACCTAGATATCACTATCTGTATTGCTGCTTCAGAAGCGCTGTTAACACCTTAGTTAAATCTCAAAAAGGTAGTGCTTGAATGTTGAAGTGCTTCTGAATCGCGATCCAGGGTTTGGTATCTCTATCACTTTCAATAAGGCAAGTTATATACCCGATCACTAACATCCCACCACTCAACACCTGGGCCCGTAGTATCACTCCCATAGAAGTTATTCGTGTAGTCCAACGCATACTGTATCGACTCCAAACTCACTCCCATATCCTCCCATCCCTCGACCTTGGTAGTATACTTTTGCGCCGGATCAATTAGTACGTATCCTTCTATGTCGAAGTCTCGAGATTCCGGCAGGTCCATGGTTGAGAGAAAACCTTGCGTGCTGAAGGATACACGCTTGTTATTCTCGGAAATCTGGTGGAGATTCAGCTCGCTGAGGGCGGTGAAGCGCTTGAGTGCATCTAAAATACGGGTCAGGCGGACGAAGCGCAGGTTGCACGTCTTCAGTGTCAAGCTCCTCAGAGTCGCCGCGTGTGGACGCAGAAAATCTGCTTCAGTATTCGGATTCATATTCGCGCCCTCAATACTCAGAGTCTCTAGCTGCGAGGCGCATGGTTTTCCAGATAGCAGACTCGTTAGCGCAACGGGGTGGGCAGAGTTCCCGTGCTCGCTTTCGTCGAGAATAAGGTTGAGGTGCTTCAACGCTGGAAGACGGAGGAGGAACATCCTGTCAATTTCGTATCCGGATTTGAGGATCAATCTAACGTCCTGAAGGTTGTCGAAGATCGATTGGAGTTGTTGGGGCAGGGTCAGGGCATAAGGGAAGACGCCTTGGTGATAGCCGATTCCGGATTTGAAGGTCGGCATTGTGAGTTTGACGAGACGGGTGTTGGACGCTGCAACAGCGGCTATCACACTGGTCATGAGGATGGTGGTCGTACCTTTGCCTTCTCCATTAGGGTCGTAGCGTACTGGGGGTTGATCTTCGTCAACTGGTTCCATGTGGATATGGATTACGTTCGGGAGATTGGAGAGCGCTTTCGTCAACAGTGCTGCACCGGCGCCTGAGGTTTCGAGGTACTTCTATGACGTTAGAAAGAGGAGCGAAGGGTGGAGATCAGATGTGACTATACATTGCGATCTGCTGTATCCGCGCTGACGCGGTCCATTGCGTTTTGGACGCGTTCTCTGTCCTCCTCATCTACAGCGGAAGACATCTCGTCCTCAAGTTCTTCATAATGTTCGCGACTCATCTCACATCGCCAGATGACCAAAGACTGCACGGTTTTGCCAAAGTATTCATGGCTAGCTATCTCTTGCAACTGGGACAGTCCTTGGAAATTGAAATCCACTGTAAGGCTTTGGAAACCGAATCGCGCGAAAGCGTGACGCGTTTTGGCTTCGATTGCGCGACTGGTCAAACGAAGATTAAAGAGATTGCCAATTGTCCAGAGTTCATCATGAGTATACTGCGGGATACGCTCGAGGATGTCTTCTGGCAATGCCTCCAGATGTGATCGATGATCTTGCGGTGTGTGTTCTTTCTGATGCTCTTTTTGATCCAGCGACGCATCCCCGCACTGCTTCTGCGACGTTAGCTGGATCTGGCAATATTGTTGGCTCAACACACTTCACTTGTTCGCTCCATTGCGTGAAGACTATTCCATTGTCGATTCCCTGGTTACACACAATGGCACAGTGGTGGCTGGTAGCCTAATCGTGAGCGCTTGGCCTGTCCAAGCTCCGAGATAAGACCGAACCATTGCAGTCTCTCTGCGAGCCTTATAGTAAGACATTTACTGAACGCTCCGAGAAGACCGTAGACAAAAGACATAGAGACAAGGCGGTTATGAGAAGGAGGCCAGGGCAATGTCATGGACTGATGCAGATCCACGTGGTTTTCTTGTCCAAATTGATATCTGTACCCCAACTCCGCGAGATAGCTACTGAGAAGGAGCAAGACCTACGCCTAATCGAACGGGGTCGCGAAATTTAGCGTAGTGCATGCTTCCCCAAACTCAACTCCACCTCTTCTCTCTCATTCTCTCTTTTCATCTCAGCTGAGTCTAATCGCACTGTTCGGCGAGTGACTTGTGTCCCCGCGACATTCGTAGGTTAGAAGGTTGAAAAACATTGTATCTTGACTTTCAACGCCCCAGGGACTTCGGCCTCAATCCTAGAATATCTGCCGACGTCAGCATCGCCAATATCGCAATGGTTGTTTCTGCATGTTCCAATCCCTCTTCAGCCCAACAGCAGGACTTACCTAGGCTTGGCTTGATCCAAGAATAGTCCGTAAAGACAGCCATGTCGCGGCTCCCTCAGTATCAGCACGCGCCGCGGACCTGCACCATACGCACATTCTACCTTCGGCTCACGTCTTTCCGTTTCAGAGGTCGCGATAACATGGGATTCTTAACCTGCAGCGGCTGAGCGCTTGGCAGAGCTTAGGCCCTTGGCTTTTGCAACGTTCCCCGCCCAGCTTCCCGGCTATCATCCAAATCGGCAGCGGAGGAACGTGCGAAACGTCATTGACTGGATACCTCGAGGGACTGTTCCTGCAGCGCAATCGCGCTATGGCTGAGGAAGGAAGCTCCATAACGAGTCGTCGTGCTGTTCCTCCTGGTTGATGCGATACGATGGTTTTTGTTTCCCGGTTCCAGGCGGCAGGGTGCAAGCGATTACTTATAAGTAAGCAATGGCCGTGGGAGCGAGTTGTGCAAAGTGACTTCGAAGGGTTCTAAGCAAGGTGCACTGTCACGATGCGTTCTTCCATCAGTACAGCGCTGGTTGCAGCTCTCGGATCTCTGAGCAGTGTCGTAGTAGCTCAATTCCCGCCAAAACCGGAAGGCTTGACTGTGTTAGAATCGCAGCTCGGCGACGGGGTGAGGATATCCTATAAAGAGGTATGTATTGATGATAGATCGCTTACGAAGGGGTCTCTCGCTCGTCAACACAAATTCAACGTAAGGTCAATGATCTGACGCCATACAGAATGATCTCTGCGAGACGACAGAAGGCGTCAGATCGTATTCGGGCTACGTGCATCTTCCAGCAAACAATCTGGACGATCAGGGAGTCAGAAACCAAACGTACGAGATCAACACGTTTTTCTGGTTCTTCGAGTCCAGGAAAGATCCAGAGAACTCACCACTTGCAATATGGATGAATGGTGGGCCCGGTAGCTCTTCACTATTGGGGCTGCTAGTAGAAAATGGACCATGTTACGTCAATTCCGATTCCAATTCAACCTATCTCTCGGAATGGAGTTGGAACAACGAGGTCAATGTAAGAGCTCTAAAGCCACGCGATCAGCTTATGTGAACGCACAACAGTGTTAACCAGTCTTTTAGATGTTATATCTCGATCAACCTGTTCAAGTTGGTCTCAGCTACGATGAGCTGGTCAACGTCACTGTATCATCTGAGGAAGGCACCGAGGTGGCAGACTTCTCAAGCGGTGTCCCGGAACAGAACAACACCTTCTACGTTGGTACCTATGCCAGCCAAAACAGGAATCTCACTACGCAAGGCACCGAAAACTCAGCCAGAGCTCTTTGGAGCTTTGCGCAGATCTGGTTTCAGGAATTTCCGGGCCACAAGCCAAACGACGACCGCATCTCTATCGCTACTGAGTCCTATGGTGGTCGTTACGGTCCAGGGTCAGTTGAATCGGGTCAAATTATCAAGCTAGAGGAAGTTGACTGACTTTGTACAGGTTTGCTGCATATTTCCAGGAGCAAAACGAGAAGATTGAGAATGGGACCTGGACTGAACAAGGCCAGACCCACATTCTACATCTGGACACCCTCATGATTATCAATGGTTGCGTTGACCGCTACGTCCAATGGCCTGGTTACCTTAACATGATGTACAACAATACGTATGGCATTCAAGCTGTCAATCAGTCTCGATACGACGGTGTCGTAGACGATCTGTATCGAGAAGGTGGCTGCCTTGACCAGATCGAGGAATGCAGAAACCTCAGTATTGCATACGACCCAACAAATCAGGGCTTCAATTCTACGGTCAACAGTGTCTGTGAAGCAGCGGAAACCTTCTGCACAGAGAACATCCGCGATGTCTACTTTGACACGGATCACAATTACTATGACATTTCGGCTCCGGGAGCCGCATCATATCCACCTCCATGGTACGAGGGTTGGCTAAATCAGCCGCATGTGCAATTTGATCTCGGGGTTCCCCTCAACTGGTCGCAGAGCAACGGTGCTGTCGCACAAGCCTTTAGGGGTATTGGTGACTATCCTCGACCAGGATGGAAAGAAGATTTGGGCTATCTTCTAGAGGAAGGCATCAAAGTCACTCTGGTTTATGGCGATAGAGATTTTGGTGAGTACCTTGCTACAAGAGCCATGGAGCATTTTCTGACTTTGCGCAGCCTGCAATTGGTATGGTGGCGAACTCTTGTCTCTCGCCATTCCCTACAGCAACTCCGATGACTTCAATGAAGCAGGTACGTTTTCTTTCCTTACTACCTCATGACCAGTCTAGCAGTCATTCCCAGCGCTTGCATTGTATTACTCTGGTTTTGTCGTTCGGGACCGACTGCTAGCGGACTCTTTTTCTTTGAGAATAAACATCACGTTAACATAACCTACTAGGCTATGCCCCCCTGGTTGTCAATGATACATATATTGGTGGACAGACTCGTCAGTATGGCAACCTAAGCTTTACGCGTGTTTATGAATCCGGGCACGAGGTTCCTGCCTATCAGCCAGAGACTGCACACAAGATCTTTATGCGGTCACTCTTCAACTTCGATATCGCAACTGGAAACATCAGCACGACTGAGAACCCAGATTACTCGACCTCGGGCCCTGCAACTGTTTACAATATCACGAACGAGCCGATCGTCGATCCGGGATCGGTGTGCTATGTCCTGGATAGCGAAACGTGCACTGCTGAGCAATGGGAGACGGTGTCGAATGGCACCGCGCTCGTGCGGAACTGGATCGTCATCGATAAAAACTCCACATTTCTGTTTCCAGATCTTGCGAACGGTACCAATCAAACGGGAGGCAACACTACTGTCCCAACGTCACCTGTACCGTCCGCGACCTCGAGTGGCGCTCCAGTCTCCACCGGAGGGGCCTCGCGCAGGTTCGGGCTCGACAATCTAAACTTGTTCGGGTTTGAAGTCAGCATGTTTGGAAATGCGTTGCTTGCGATAACTGTGGGTATGGCAGTGCTCGTGTTGCAACTTTAAGCTTGCCAAGGACACTTAAGTATGGGTGTCAGAAGTACTTCTCCTACCCGAAAGAAGGAGAGCCGAGCTTACATAAGTAAGAGTAAGATGTTCTTCGGGAAACCTAGTTACAGATACCGTACTTTGCATTCGTCTGGTATGAGCGCTTTGAATACCTAAGTAAGATCCCACCTGTGTGGGATTCGAGGATGCAGTTCTGCTGATATCTTGTACCCCTCTCCGAGAGTCTCCACAAAAATGTGGACCAACACAGGATATATATATGTGAGTACAGCTTAGTACACGCCCGCCTCACAACGTAAATCAAATGACGACTCTAACATACGATAGATATGTTGACCATTAATACCTAACTTATAGTGTGTGTCTAGACTCGGGGCCTACTCTCCACGAACGTAGAATAAGTGGAACTTCGATGCAGGAAACCCAACGGCTTTTACATGTGCCGGGTTTCGCATAGATATGTTATCGGTGTCGTTGAACGTGTGTCGTCTGCTTACTTGCACCGCATATAGCACGCATTGATCATGTTATTCATAAACGTGTAGTCTGCACGTTCCTGTGATGTCAAGGTGTGCCCTGGAAGGTAGCAAGTCCTTTTATGTTTCAAGCACCGCATATGGCAGCTTCTACATGCAGTGCAGTGGCCTGGGCGTCCGGAGTACTTGGTGGGATCACCATCACACGGTATCGATGTTGCTCACGCAAAAGTCATCGGCATTCAAACAAATTAGTCGAAGCGGGCGCGAGAAAATGCCGGGGAAGCGGCCCTGCTTCCTGTCCCCCGTGCAGCTCTCCCGTCTGTCGTTCCTAAACCAGGAGCCGTCCACCGGAACGCGTCGATAACGCGCGAGCCGAGTCTGCCAACATCTGCCACATCTCGGCCGCAGTCTACGTCAAAACACCTTAAAAAATGCTTAGCATGTATCTCAATAGGCTTATGACGTCAGTGACCATATTATCATTCGGCGTATCTATGCACCCTGCGCGACTTCGGAATTTCCCATGGCGCCACTTCATGGCAATTGAAATACCAGCCCATTGAACAAAGCGTTCAGTACGGCAGTTGTATCTCACGCAGATTTGGTTAGCTTCAGATAAGTAGGACAATAAGCGGCATTGGCGCTTGAAAGAGGTTGACAAAGACCTCACCACCCACATCCCATCAACCAAAGACCCGGCTACTCCTACATGGTTTCGATATCCTGGCTTAAGCCACGAGCTCTATCCTTGCTAAGAGGGTTTGTTTTTCTTTATTAGCATGCGTTCTGGAGCCTTTCAGGCTGTAGCATGTTAACTTGGCAAGGGGGCCAAAGGGGGGGCAAGGGGGTCATGTAGGGATTTCAATTGAGGAATTCTCTGCGCAAATAATTACTCGGAGACAGTACGCTACAATGTACATGTTTTTTCGACACAGCTCACCTGATAGTACGATCAAAGATCCTTCTACGCCCGCTAGCATGTCTAGCGCTTTCGAGGTTGTTGATTGGGCATTGTCACCAAAAAGCTCCGTATGTTCATTCAGTACTATCTCATTTCTTACTGCTGATCAATGAATAGCCTCACATTGGAGATGTAGCTATCGTAGGCATCTCCTGCCGCACAGCCGGAGGGAATGACACACCAGAAAAGCTCTGGGAATTCCTTCTCGACAAAAAAGATGCTTCTGGAGAAGTGCCCAAGCAGCGATGGGAGCCGTGGATCCAACGAGACCAAAGGAACGCCAAAGTCATTGAGAACATCACCTCCAAGGGATACTTCATGGAAGGTTTGGAGGATTTTGACGCTGGCTTCTTTGGCATCTCACCGAAAGAAGCCGAGCTGATGGATCCACATCAACGGCTCGCGCTTGAACTCTCCCGCGAAGCATTGGAGAACGCTGGGTTAGACGTGAAAGGCCTGGCAGGCTCGGACACAGCGGTATTCATGGGCGTCGATTCGGATGATTACTCGCGGCTTCTACTGGAGGACTTACCAAACATAGAAGCTTGGAGTGGTATTGGAACTGCATATCGTAAGTCGCATCATTGCACTGTTCACTAGCAGCGAACTAACAGGTGTAGATGGCATACCGAATAGAGTATCATATCACTTCGACTTTATGGGCCCAAGTACCGCGGTCGACGCGGCATGTGCATCTTCTCTCATTGCTGTTCATCTGGGCCGGCAAGCAGTTCTGTCAGGTGAATCGAACGTAGCTCTAGTGGGTGGAGTCAACGTGCTGTGCGCCCCTGCACTTACGCATATGCTTGATAAAGCAGGTGCTTTAGCGCCAGATGGCATCTGCAGATCATTCGACGACACTGCCTGTGGGTATGCACGAGGCGAGGGTGGAGCTATTATCATCTTGAAGAAGCTATCAAGTGCTGTCGCTGATAATGACAATATACTGGCGGTCCTGAAGGGAAGCGCGACAGCACAGGACGGGAAGACGAATGGCATCTTTGCACCAAATGCAAAGGCTCAAGAGATGGTTGCACGGAAAGCGCTCTCCACTGCCGGCAATCTGGATCCACTGACGATCGGCTATGTTGAGGCACATGCAACATCAACTTCTCTCGGCGACCCGATCGAAGTTGGCGCCATATCGCGCGTGTATGGTGTCGGGCGGCCGAAGGGTGCCCTTTGTGCGATCGGCTCAATCAAGCCCAATGTTGGCCATCTCGAAGCAGCTGCAGGGGCAATCGGCCTAGTGAAGGCAATTATCTCAGTGCATAAAGCCCAGCTTGCTCCTCAGACCAGGCTGAACAAGCTCAACACCCGTATCGACTGGAAGAACTCTGGCTTAGACGTCGTCAAAGATGTTTCTCCATGGCCAGACACAGGAGGTTTACGCCGAGCGGCAGTGTGCTCCTATGGTTACGGAGGTTCTGTGTCTCATGCTATCATCGAACAAGCTTCTCCGGCATATATCGCTACACATGCCTCTGGGGCATTGACTGCGGAGCCTAGAGTACCTGTCGCTCTCGTCGTCACGGCCTCTCAGGAGAAGAGGCTAGCACTGCAAGCCAATCAACTTGCGAAATGGCTGTCCACCGGCCCTGCCTCGAGTCTGACCTTGATTGCAAACACATTAGCACGACGTCGTGCTCATTATGACCACCGAGCCACGTTCGTTGTGGAGTCCTTCGAAGATGCCGTCTCCGCTCTCGCTACCTTTGCCGACGGGCATTCGCGGGAGTACATCGCTAGTGGTCGTGTCTTTAGTGCCGCCACTAAGAAGAGCGTCGTCTGGGTGTTCTCTGGTCATGGTGCACAATGGCCTGATATGGGAAAAGCTCTCCTCCAGAACGACATCTTCCGGAAGTCGGTAGCCTCCTTGGACCCGATCGTTCAGGAAGAAGCGGGATTCTCAGCACTAGAATCGCTGGAGACGGGCGATCTGGGCAGTTCAGAGCGCATTCAAGTGCTCACATTCCTAGTTCAGTATGGCTTGAGTGAGCTCCTAAAGTCGAAGGGAGTAAGGCCTCAAGCTATTGTCGGACATTCGGTCGGCGAGATAGCTGCGACTGTAGCTGCTGGGTGCCTTACACCTGAGGAAGGTACCATTATCGTCACGCGAAGAGCACTTCTTTATGCCCGAGTCAAAGGCAAAGGAGGTATGGCCCTCGTCAATCTGTCCTGGGCTCAGGTTGTCGAAGAGCTGGAGGGCAGGACCGATCTAGTCGCAGCCATCCACTCATCCCCCACGTCTGCTGTTATTAGCGGACAGGTTGAGTCATTGGAAGTGTATTTGACCGGCCTGAGAGAACGAAAGGTCCAAGCGTTCCGTGTCGATACGGACATTCCTTTTCATAGTCCCATGCTCGATGATCTCGTTGAGCCCTTGTCGAAGGTTCTGCTCAGAACCATCTGTCCCCGACCTGCCATAGTCCCGCTGTACTCAACTTCTAATGCGGATGCGCGGACTGATGTATTGAGAGATACGGATTACTGGGTCATCAACATGATCAGCCCTGTTCATCTCCACAGGGCTGTTGAAGCGGCGATCGATGACGGCCACCGAATCTTTTTGGAGGTGTCAACGCATCCTATCGTAACCCACTCGATCAGCGAGACCCTGGCGGCGCGCCATCTAGAGGAGTCGGCTGCTATTGGGATCATGAAACGCAATGCACTGGCTGAGAAGAGCATTTTACATGCTGTCTCTCAGCTCTTCACCTTCGGTGCTGCCGTGGACTTCAGGGCTCAGCTAGGGACAAGTCATTGGGCCACGGATGTACCGCTTAGCCCTTGGGTTCACAAACCCTACTGGAAGCGGGTCGAGACCGGCAACAACAAGGTTGCTATGGCCCACGATGTCGACAAGCACACTTTACTTGGCGAAAAGATTGATATCGCCGGTACAGGGACACGCGTCTACACAACTAGGCTAGATGACAAGACGAAGCCGTATCCTCTTACACATCCACTTGATGGTACTGAGATTATCCCGGCTGCTGTATATTGCAATAGCTTTCGACAAGCTACAGGAGCTTCCATCCTCTCAAACCTACAGCTTCTCGTTCCTGTCTCGATGACTAGCGATCTTCGCGAAGTACAAGTCATCGTCAGCGCTGACCAAGTGAGATTGTCCTCGCGTCTCCAGCCCCCCCGAGACGCGCAAGGCGGTCTTGAGCACGCTTGGATCGATCACAGCTCATGCATCTGGAAGAAACATAAGATGATGTCCTATCATACAATCTTCG
The DNA here is from genome assembly GCA_010015825.1 of Lophiotrema nucula. Lineage (NCBI taxonomy): Eukaryota > Fungi > Ascomycota > Dothideomycetes > Pleosporales > Lophiotremataceae > Lophiotrema > Lophiotrema nucula. The sequence continues at coordinate 232,492 of ML977353.1, forward strand.
ACATTCCGAGAATCAAAAGCCGCGTCGGTACTCAGCTCTCCAATGGCTTCGCTTGGGACTTCCTTCAGAAGATTGGGGTTTCGGGCATCGCGTTTCCATGGGCTGTGTTGGAGCATTACGGCAACGAGAAAGAGATGGTCGTCAAGATGGATATGGACCCTGAGTCGACTTTGCTCAAATGGGACGAGAATTCCTGGGCTCCACTCCTCGACGCCGCTACCTCAGTCGGCTCTTCAATCTTCTTCAATGACCCGAAGATGCGAATTGTCTCTGGCATTGATGAAGTGCTGTTCATTTCCGACAAGATTCCACCCAAGGTTGGGTATCTCTACATTGAGAAGGCAGACGATGAGAAGAGTTTGGCCGCTCATATTAGCGTTCTTGATGAAGAAGGTGCGCTGTTAGCCAAACTTCAATCGATGAGGTTCTCCGACATTGAGGCTGGAAGAAATTCCAGCATTGAAGGGCTTGCCCATCAAATGGTATGGATACCTCCACGATTCTCTGAGTCGCCTCTGAAGTTCCATGAAATCGTCCTGGTATCGTCTGAGATCGAAGTTGCAGAACGGTACTTAGTCGAGTTGAGATCAATGAGCAACGAGGTCGCTCACATTACCTCAGCAGAGCAGCTGATCAAGTACGAGGTAGCACGCCTGCTGAATACGAAGGGAACCATTGTCATCTACATACCAGGCGCTGTCGACAACTTGGAAAACGTTCCATCCAAGGCCCATGACTTCACTTGGGAAGCCGTCAATATCATCAAAGAACTTTCAGCGTCAGCTGCTTATACAAAGCTCTTCATCATGACCCATAACGTCGCTTATGGTTATACACCGACTGCACTTGCTCATGCCCCTCTCCATGGGTTTGCTCGTATTGCTGCTCAAGAACATCCTGACGTTTGGGGTGCTCTGATTGACAACGAAGGACCACAGTTACCCTTACTCGCATTAAAATACGTCCAAGGACAAGACGTCATCCGGATGCAAGACGGTCTGCCTAGGGTTGCTCGCTTACGCCCTTTTAGTCGGGCCCAAAGACACGATCCCACCTCTACAAGCACCCTGCTACCGAAGCCAGAAGGGACATACATCATCACAGGTGGCCATGGTGATCTGGGTCTGGAGGTGTGTCAGTTCTTAGTCAAGAAAGGTGCTCGGCGGCTTGTACTCATGTCTCGCCGCGCACTCCCGCCGCGAAGGCAGTGGGATGGTGTCGATAACGGAAAGAAGAAGGCTGTCAAAGTGATCAGACATCTGGAAAGTAAGGGTGCTACTGTGCACTCGCTGGCACTTGACATTGGCGCCCCCGGGGCTGTAGGGAAGCTGCAGGAGGAGCTGGATCGCTTGTCTCTGCCCAAGGTGCTCGGCGTAGTGCATGCCGCTGGCGTTTCCGAGGACAACCTCATCGTCAACACTACACCCGACTCTTTCGCACGTGTTTTCGAGCCGAAGGTTTCTGGTGCGCTTGCCCTACATCATGCTTTCCCGCCAAACACGTTAGACTTCTTCGTATTGTTCTCTTCCATCGGACAAATCGTTGGAACGTCAGGCCAGAGTCCATACGGAGCCGCAAATGCGTTCCTCGACACCCTTGCTACGCATCGTAGACAGCTTGGTGACAATGCCGTCGCCTTTCAGTGGACGGCCTGGCGCGGATTGGGTCTCGCTGCCGATGCAGAGTTCCTCACCGTGGAGCTGGAGAGCAAAGGCATAACAGACATCACGAGCGAGGAAGCCTTCCAAGCTTGGGAACATGTTGGCAAATACGATATAGATCACGCTGTTGTCTCTCGCGCGAAACTCCTCGACGCTGACGAACCGTGCCCGATCCCTCTGCTTGAGGAGATCGCACCACGACGGCCTCGTTCCGCCCAGGTGACGTCCTCGGAGCTTTCAACCAAAGTTGCAAAGGACAACAAGCCTTCATCTGGTCCGGAACTTAGAGCATGGCTTACCACGAAGGTTAGAGAGAGCTTAGGCGCTGTCCTGCACATCACGGACCTCGAAGATATCGATGTCCGTTCGGCTGTGAGCGACTTGGGTGTGGACAGCGTCATGACTGTTTCTTTGAGACAGAAGTTGCAGAGCGTGTTGGGTGTCAAGGTGCCGCCAACCTTGACATGGAACTGTCCTACTATCGGCCACCTCGTTGAGTGGTTCTATGAGAAGATCAGCGTGGAACTAAAGGTGTAATGTGGTGAACTGATTTGGGTTGTAGAAAGCTAGGGTTTTCCGGTTTCGTACAGAGGTTCAGTAGTATGTGTAATTCTCGGCCGACGCTCGTTTAATAGTCCTATATTGTAGGTTCTGTAATACTCTATGATGGTATCTTTCCCATGAAACGCCGATTTATGCTGTGTCCTTCCCTATTTCCCGAGGTGGTGCAACGGTGAAAGGTCGTCTCCGCTATACTTCGTTTCGCACGCTACAGTGCTCTAACGACGAGGTACTAGCTCGCTCGTCGCAATCACACTTGCCCTTTCTCAGGATCTGGCACCTTTTCATCCTCTTCACCACCCCTACCCTCCTTCTTTCCTTCAAGAGTCTTCTTGGCTAAAAACCCCATGGCTAGGAGCATTCCAAATCCACTCATTCCAATTGCAAGATATAGCGCCCCACGATAACCCTTAAGCGTGGCCTCGGTCGAGGTCTGACCTCCACTGACTTGCATCTCGACAGTTCCCGCGATGCCAACGCCAATCGATATCGAGTAGTTGACAACTGTGTTGACCAAACTAGCTGCTACTCCTTGGTGCTTCTTGCTGACGGCGTTCGAGAGAATGAGTGTGCCAGCTGGAAAGGACATGTCCATGCCCCAGGGAGCAACAACTACCGCGACGAAGATTTGAGCCCAGTACGTTTGATGAATCGGAGTAGTCGCCAGCAAAATATTTCCGATCGTGAACGCGCACATGGCGATAAACATGACCCATCCAGGACCCAGGCGGTGGATTACCTTGCCAGTCGTGATGGCTGCAGCGAAACCTGAGACAGCCACTGGGGTCATTTGCGCAATTGTGAGAAGAGGTGAGTGCCCGCGTAGTATTTCGAGGAACTGGAAGATGTAATATAGCCAGATACCGAACGATGCCCAGCCACAGGCCACACAGCCAAGTACAAAGAGGACATCGGTGCTCAATGCGTCAAAAGGAATGAGCGGCTTGGTTGCTACCCTGAGCTCGATCCAGAAGAAGACTGGAAAGAGGAGGATGCCGATTATAAGAAGAACATAGATATAAGCGTTCTGCCAACCGAATCCTGGGGCTTGATTCCATGCGAAGTTAAAGAGGATGGCCGCCGTGAGAAAAGCTCCGGCACCGAGTGGGTCCAAGTCGACAAGCTTCTCCTTTAGCGTAAGGTTTTGGACTTCGGGTTTCAAAGGAATCGTAGGTAGGATGAAGATGGCCATTATACCGAGAATGATCGTTGCAATGGCGAAGGTCCAAAAGGCCCAAGGCCACCAAATCAAGTTCCAGACACCGGCAAAGACGCCCCCAAGAATGGCACCACCTAGTTCAATGTTAGTCTTTTCTCTTCTATCCAACTAAAGCAGAACACTTACCTGGAGCACAAGCGCCAAACAATGAGAAAATCATGTTTTTCCTCATCCCAGGCCCATATGTCGCGCCCAGTAGTCCCAATGCATTCGGCAGTAGAATGGCCGGACCGATGCCACTGAGGACCCTCCCGAATATGAACAGGACCTCATTTGAGTATACGGCACATCCACAAACGATATTCCAGATGCCAAACCAAACGAACCCGATGATGATCATAATCTTATACCCAAACCTGAGGGCGCACATAGTTAGCTAGATGTCTCAGAGGTATGTGTACCCCGACCATACGTACATATCGCCGAATCTTCCCGATATTAGGATGAAGCTGCCAACGGTCAAGGAGTAGCCAGCAATGAGCCAACTTAGAACACCAGGATTCGTTATGTTTAGGCTTTCGCCGATGACGTGAAGAATGGCGAGAGTACCGTTCAAGGACATTTGTGTCGTGATCTGGGCGCTGCAGAGGATTCCTACGAAAATAATTTCCTTCAGCAGTGGCATCTGTTCCGCCACAGACTTCGTTTTTGCAAGAGAGACATGGTCGCTTGACGATGCATGGGCATCTGGATGCGTAGAGTGTTGCTCCAAAGGAGAGGGTAGTTCGCTATCCGAAGAGCTCTCAGATACTCGCTGGTCCTGCATTGTCGTACGCGGGGCCTCGATATCTGCTGCTCGATCCATCGTGGATACTCGTTAGATGACACTCTATTTTTTCCAGTATTGTGTCCGGGATCAAGATCTGCTCCAAATGCTGTATATATTCATGTTTTCCTCTGCTTTGCAATCCATAATCTTGCGTAAGCTACAAAACATGTCGGGCGCGCAAGTTCCTTTCATAGCGGAATTGAGACCTCCGGAGTTGTGGGACGCGTTCTCGCGTCATAGTTGAAAATTCGGGTTAGGCTTCAGCCGCGTCAATCATTGACGGGGTCCGACGATAGCCCTGACATTTGGTCATCTAGTACGATTTGCTACAGTAATTGTGGGCTGCTAACGGTGCTTTCGAGTGCGACAGATGATAGGGATTACGAGCGTGGCGGACTTGTGCTAATTCCGCCCGGAGATGACCTGGATGGAAGAATCGCCAGTCTTCTGGCCTTAGTCATTGGCGTATCAAAGGGGCCTAGCGCCGGAGCATCGGAATCTTCTCCCAGGACCAGGTACAGATATCGTTGCGGTTTATGAAGCGCTATAATTATTCAAACGAGATCCTGCCCAAGTAGGATCGGAAAGTTAGAGCGCTTCAACAACGTATTCTAGCTGTGGTATCTGTACTACTGAATATCAGCGCCCGCCCGAGAGGACTCGAACGAAAGCCCATCTATTAGAATCGGGACATCCTATCCAGACCAGTCATGTTGGCACAGCAGGACTTCCTCAATATGTGCAATGAACAAGATACTCAAATCCAACGAAGAGGTCAATTTTATTCTCTTCTACTCTAAAGACGAACCCATCTTTGACCCTGATCGCGCAGAGATATCTGACTCGCGAAGCGCCGAAGACGTCGTCTGGGTTCGACGAATTTTGTTCGAAGTAGAGCGCTGTTAGATCCAAGTGAAGGACAACCGTATGAGAGTAAGAGAAGGATCAACTTGATTGCGACATATACCCTTCCATGGACTACTAGATGCCTATATTTATCGCAACGCTTCTACTGATGCAGTCCCATGCAAGCCACTGTGCGTATCTAAGCCAGAAATGCGATACGCTTGGGCTCGTTTATCGAGTATATAGATTGTCTCCCACACGATAGACCCCAATATCGGTCGAACTAAACCCTATAGCCATCTTATGGAATGTTTCCAAGATCGGATATTGATCTTGACCGATTGCGACTAAGAATTCTCCAAGGTAATGAGCTAGGATTGGCTACAGCCTTAAGCTACTGCTTACACACGATGACTTACCGCCACCGCTCCTCACCCAACCCAAATATGGTCCAGTACATCGTCAAATAGAAGCGGGAGGCCGTGCAAATCGTACTCTGGACTGTCTTCGGTCGCTCGTAGTCCTACGATCAGCATACACTATTCGCGCGGTAGCGATACGTGAAAAGGCGGACAGCCGAACATGTCGGGTCTCAATCTTTGCGCGTCTCATTCTCCCACTTCACAAACATGTACGATGAATCGAATTGCACGTATTCCGGACCAGGCAATGGGATTACTGGGGGCAACTATGATATATATGGCGCAGATCGAACGATACCCCGGTCAATGACAGCTTTCACGGCCATTGCTTGGTTCAGCGCTCTCGAGACGTTGGTTTTGATCTTTTTCGTCTTCAAAAAATACTCGGGAATATACTTCTGGAGTCTCTTGATTACTACGCTGGGAGTCGTACCCTATGCCTCGGGTGAATATTCTTATAGAGATCTTGATAGATCAACGCTGACTGATACGATCAGGAGCTTGGATGAAGCAAAACAATGTGTCGCATAACGATCACTTCACCGAGACCCTGCTTACGATCGGATGGGTAGTTATGGTACCTGGACAGTCTGTCGTTCTTTACTCGCGACTTCATCTCATTTCGCAAAATTGGCGCCTCATTCGCTGTACGAAACCCCAGAGTACAAAGTGCCTCCGTTGTGGGCTATATAAGATCTCCCCTACGGGCTTCTTAATTATACCGGAGCGTGATACAAGGCAACTCTATATCTGTCTCTACCTTTAAGAACTACACTGACTTTTTGTCCCCACATTTAGTCATACTTTATATGATCATCTTCAATGCGATCGTACTCTGCATTCCAACCTCAACCCTCAATCTACGGCAATACACGAAGAATCCGGCGCCTTACACCCGCGGCTATGTCGTTATGGAGAAGATCCAAATGACGATCTTTACGGCGCAGGAAGTCTTCATCTCGTGCGTTTACTTATGGGAAATCCGCAGAGTGCTCCAAGTCGTTTTCGACAAAAAGACACGTCAATCTATGTGGCAGCTCGTTGCAATGAACGTTCTACTACTCATTCTAGACGCGGCACTTCTTACGGTAGAGTTCATGAACTTCTATATGATCGAAACGACGTTCAAGAGTTTGGTTTACGCTGTCAAGCTGAAGGTCGAATTTGGAGTCCTCAGTCAGATTGTCAGCGTCATTCAGCATAATCGGAGCCAGCCAAACAGCCAGACGTTAGCAATACCAGAGTGTATCTCACATTCGGACGACGAGGCGACACCGAGCTTTGTGGAGGACAGGCAAATCATGCAGGAGAACTTACCCCCGGAGTGGCGCCATTCGGTCGTGAATAGTACGATCGTGAAGCCAAACTTGCTGGAGATACAGCGCAATCGAGACCTGGATAGTCGGTCGAGTGGAAGCTTTTCCTCACTAGGAGATATGTATCCGGGTAGACTGGGCTAGTGACGGGAAATATCTGCTTCCTCCAAATCGATCTTTTCTCAACCTCAAAGAGGAGACTTCACCTCTATCGAGCCAATAACAATAATGTCCAAGTGGAAACGATCTCTAGGAGTAGTTATGGTCATCGAATGGTCGTCATACTCATGATTCAGTGTACTTCTATTCTTCCACTAGTCTTCGTTCGAGTCCTTTTCCTGCTGCGTGACCAATACAAGCACAGGGCCAAAAAAGGGCACTCCAACACGCACGCAGTGTCGCAAGAGCGAGCTGAACTTTCACTACGTGCCTTCAGGGCCTTCATCAGAAGATAAAGTGAAACCATGCGGTTGCTGGTGAGGATGTCGAAACTGTTTAGAATAGCTCGTAGTGGGACCAGAATTATTCTCGTACTTATAAGATACTTCTTAAAAAACTTCAGCTAAGTGAGCTTGATGTGGACCTTCGTAGTAATTGTGGAAAGGTGAATGATTGGTGTTCGGATACGCTCCATGGTTGAGCATCGCTAATCTACGCAACAAGTTACCACATTACAAAGAGGAAAGGTAAGTCACAGTTGCTTAACGGCAGCAACAATAGAAGCAGCTCTTATTAGTACGCTCAATTCCATGTTTAGTGTTTGATTCCACGGCGAGTCATCAAAATCTTATGTCGAGAAGCTTCAATCGAACCAAAGTTACCCGTCAACTAAACAATGAAACACTGTCATGGATAGGTAAGCTAAGCAAGGGCTGCTTGATTTCATTTTGGCATACTTCAGATAATCGCATAGAGATGAGGAGGTGCGGGCGACGTACGAAGTCAGGAACAAAATGAGAATACACACGATGTCGTTACCAGTTGATGTTGTCAGGTCACGGTTATGCTGTCATTGTAGGCGGGGTGTACCTACTCCGGTGTCGCCGCGCCATTCTCAAACTGCTAATAAGATTTGGAGTGGAGCATGTACAATTACCCTCGACTTATAGCAGACTTTGCTCCTCTTATCAAAGCTTTTCTCGAAAAAAAGCGTACTTCACACTATGGCATCCCGAAAGATTGCTGATATGGTCCTTTCCAACAGACTGCGCTACATCAAAGCTACCTCAGCCACTGGATTTATGACCCAGTTCGATCATGCGCGCACATCGTCGTCCACTGCCAGAATGCTCCCGCGTCACCCGGCGAAAAATCTCATATCCGCCATACGTCCCGCAGAATTCGTGCTGATGTCTACGAGCTAGAGGCAAATTATGATCCAAAGTCTGGTCACTTCATTGGCTGCTACGCTGGACAGCGCTATATCAAGCATCACCTGCTTGTTCCAAAGCAAACCACCCTCAAGCGCAACGTATCATAGAAGAATACATCCAGCCAAACAAAAGATGACAGCCTCATAGAGAGAGTCACCAGGATTGCGGAGGAATCGGTCAGGTTCAGCGACGAAATCAGGGAGAAACTGCACAATATTAAGGAGCTTCTGGACGACCTCAAGCAGCAGGTGAACGACTTACGTGTCCATCTCAATTGGTTTCGGGCCTACATGCTGGCAGTAACTATGCTGAGCATCTCAATACTTGCCGCATGAAGTAGACACATATTAGTGATCTAGGGACTGATGGGGTGGAGATAGCCCCATACGCCTTCCGCTTGCATCCACCCCGTATCACCCGGCAGCAAGGACGCACCTTCACCCAACACACCGCAAGTGCACATCCTGGACGGATAATGCACGGGCGCAAATTCCGCCTTGCTCCCGTATCAGCAGACAGATTTGAAATAGGAATAATAAATGTTACTGCGGTCGATCGCTGCCATGTATGTGGAGAGGGCGCTTATTGCGGCACAGCAATCCATCCCAGCAGCGCGGATGTGCCGTTTCGAAACCCGCAGCACAGCGCTAAAACAGCGCTCTTGATTAGAAACAGATGGCATCATGCGGATGGAGCGGAGGCTGAGCGAACGGGAAGGAATGTGGGAAGGCGTAGAGCCCACAGGATGATTCCGTAGATCGGGAGGAGCGCTGCCATCTCTCAGTGATCGAGATCATGCCTAATGCAGCCTCTGTGTGAAGGGAGCAGTTATCAAAGATCCTGAAGTATGTGTGGTAGATGTATTGGACTGGTATTGGACAGATTATAGCTATCTATCTGATAGGTAGGAAACGCCTTGCTGGATATTGCCGTTGTTCACAATTTCAATTCCCAAGCACAAGTTAACCGCCCAAAAAAGCAATGACTCCCCAAGATACCTCCGATACGCCGCATAAATCCTTTTAATGAAATCAACATGATAGAGACAGACATCCTGTTGAAGCCGGCTGTGTACGCCTAAGTGGCCAGCAGCAAGGTGACTCAGCCGAAGTCTGAAAGCGATGACGCGATCTCAGGGTTCGTGTTGTTCGTATGATGGTATTCGGGCGTTTTGAACAAGTCGAGACGTGGTATCTTTGAAAGCGCGACAACCGAGCCCACATTTGTGTGTGACAAAGAGACCAAACCAAAGAATAAACAAAAGGAGAAGGGTGATCCGTGTATGAAGCGTGGGAAGGTGACACAAACCCAGGATGGTGTTGTTGTGCAGTGTGAAAACGCTTCGTGAATCACATCTCCGTCCAGTGTACATCTTCGGCACGCACATAGTCCATCTCTTCTCTCCTTCGCCGCCGCCTCGACTTCTTCTCGCTTGCGGGCTTTCTCCGAAGAATTGACCTCACACGCGATGCTAATTTCTCGAGAGTGTCGGACTGGGAGGGTTCCTCTTCTTCAGCCTTGCATTCGGTCTCTGGTTCCTTGCGTGCGTCTTCTAAGGTTGGAGGAACGTTCTCTTTTTGCATGCTTCCGTGTGGAGTTCTGGTTGGGTGTGAGGCTAAGGAGGTGTTTGGGCTTATCCCCAAACCAGAAGGAACTCCATCGTGAATCAAGGGCTTCGAGGACTCAGGACCAGCCGTCATCATGTCCCACTCCGGCTCAGGTGGGCTTGAAGTGGTGGTCGAAGGCACAGGCGAAAGGAAAATGAGCGCTGAGCCATCCCATTGCGTTGAGTGTTGTCGAGGTGAAAATGCTGGGGTCGATGGTGTAGATTCAATAAAGGTACCAAAAGACCGCGCTGAAAGAGGGGGTGACATGAAAGACTGTGAATGGAATGACATAGGGGTCATTGGCGGAGACGTGATCGAAGTGGATCGACTTGATCTCGGCGAATGGAGATTTCCAAAGCGATCTGAACGAATGCTGCCAGGCGACGGAGGTGAGGGCGCCTTTGGCATACCATGATCGGACAGCGGCGCAAAAAATTTGTTCCGGCGACTGCCGACAGTCGAAGCACTAAGAGGAGGAGACAGTAGGGAAGGGTCCAAAGCCATGTTTGAGTTCGTTGAAACCAAACGTCGAGTGACGATAAATAAATGGAGAGATGGCTGAGAAAGGCCTGCCGAGTGGAGAGGTACAGCAGAAGCAGGACGTAGACTGATAAACAGGGCGAGATAAAGAAACAAGGAACTGCGCCCCCAAAGACTGAAATCGAAAAGGCAGAAGCGTTGTGTTACCCGAGTGCTGTGATGCCTGCAGGCGGCATATCATTATAAGGGTGTTCTTCTTGCTCCACCGTCAGCTCAGTGCGACCCCCGGTACCAGCCAGCTGGTATCGACAAGCGGAACCTAATGATGTGGTGGCAACGCGCGACAGCAAAGCTCGAGTCGCAGCGTTGCACAGAACCGCCGAGGAGTGCCTCCATCTTCTACGCCGCAATATAAGCCCACTGTCATCGGTGAGGGTGTTGGGATGTTCAGGGATTGTGGGGAGGGGAGTGAACGCGGGGGGCGATGATTGGCGAGCTGATTTCAAAGCGCTAAAATCAAGTGCCCCCATTGGACGGCAAAGAGTGCTTGCATCTTCCTGAACGCTGCTCTTCAAGGGTCGGCGCCTGGAGACTTGAGACGCGATTGTTTCTCAGATCAGACCATGTCGTTAAGTCTTTCCTATACCTATCTTCCCAGTAGTCATCTCGGCGACGGTAGGGCCACGACGCTCCCATTGGCGTTCGCGCGGCAGAACGAGCAGCCAATTGCGGCCCTCAACGCGTCTGCTGAACTTCGAACAGGACACCGACGCCCCTCAGCTTAGGTCAATGAGGCCTAGAGCAAAAAATGTGGCATCAATCGGAATGGTTTAAGCCTCTCGGGGACTGAAAAGCGAGACGCCTAGCCGAGACGACCGTTGCAACGCGTCCGAGCTGGGAGCAGAGGATTGACAACCTTAAAGCCCGGGTCAAGCGTTCAGTCGGGATCCTGAGAAGCTGAGCGGCCAGCGGTATCGATAATGAATCAAGTAAGCCCTTCCTCAACTGTCTCGAGAGGTTGGGTCCTGCTGGATCTGTCTCGAGGCCATTGGATCATCTGCCTCGGAGGGACTGGAATTGGCATCTCACAGCAATCGATCGATTTGCGCATACTCTTGGAAAGCCAGAGCCTTGTAGGGTGGCGTTGGCCGTGGTTAAGCGCCCATGCAGCTGTGCCTCTTCAAACATAGAAAGCATTTTAAGCACAAATTATCTGACCAAGATTTCAACCTGAACAAGAAGTTGATGCATGTCAGATATCAAGATCTGTGTCTGTGTGTTGACTGTGGTCGACTGTGCCAGTTTGCTCGTATATGTCCAACGTTAGCCCGGAGGTCTCCAAATACTGCCATCGTAGCCTTCAAAAACAGCGGCTTCCATGCCAGAGGTTTCAGGCTTAAATTCTTACGACAATAGCACTCTTCGACGATGAGATAGCCGCCTCTTCCAACTTGTCTCACCGGTGGCGGATTCGGCGTACTACCAAGATCCACAGTGTCAATCATAGTCCAACTAGTTGGGTTGACTTCAAAATCCTTCTTTGAATGTCAAATAACATCCACAGCCGGCCGTTGTCCAGCATCAGGCAGCATTCAAGCGCCCCAGCTTCAGGCAGGCCAACTTTTAAGCCAGTCTCTTATATAGCACTTATGTATAATAATAATAATAGTACTAAGACATAGTAGTGCTTTGCCGATATGTTACCTCCTCAACCTTGCAGATTTGGCTGGAGGTCTCCATTTTTCGCGAATTTTGCTCTCCGCAGATGGGGGCGCCTATGAGTTTCACGAGACCGAACCGAGAGCAGACGTTTCTCAACAATAGTTTATTCAGTCTCCGGAGACTTAACGATGGACTAAAATGACGAAGCAAAGCTATCTCGCAAAAGGAGAGACATAACCAGTGGGTCCGAGCGGGAAATCTCTGTTTGAAACCATCATGTCAAGCACATCTACAGACAAGGTCCTGGACCCTCCATCTTGTAACAAGCTCCTACGATGCCCAAGCCATTGGCTTTGCTTAATGGTCATACGGACATCCGCAGTTGCTGCAGTATCCATGGTGGTCGCGGTGGTAGTTCGTGCATCCGCAAGAGCAGGCGGCGTTGCTATCGAAAACAATGTTGTGTTAGCGACGCATCCACAAACAACGTCTGTAAGGGGATGGATTATCTATACTTACAATAGTCTCCTGCATATTGAGGTTGAGAGGGAGGTGTTGAACGTTGGTACACAAGATTGAAGTTATGGGTTACTCGTCAGATGACAGCCAAGAGAGAGTAGAGAACCTTAGCGTACGTTTGCGGTGGAAGGAGATGAGTTCATGATATGATGGTGTTGAGTGGGGTTGAAAAAGAGAGGTACCCAGCGACTCCCAACGAGTATTTATACCTTTGATCTGGATGACGGTTCACTTCGTCGACTTCTCTCGGTCCGCTTAGGAAGAATAACGCCGAGGCCAGTATGGGCGAGAGTCTGTATGCTGTGCCGCAATAGACGCTCGGGATGCATTGAGCATTTACCCAAGACTTCATTATAGGTCACAGAACCTGTTCATTTAGCGATGGACATGCTTCATCCAGCGAACTCATGCACTTGCTTGACCCACCATAGCGGTTGTTGAGGGGAATATGCTTCAGCTGCGGCGTCTCTACCTCTCTCCTTCGACAATGAGTGTGGGGGCAAGATACAGATTGATAGAAGAGTCTGCCTTACATTGGCTGACAGTCGCCGATAGGCATAAGGCGCCAGGTGGAGAGCGGTATGTCATTCCTTTTCACTGGCTGCCAAGTGCAGTACCAGGCTTCGATAGTAAGTGGCGGCTGCGAGACGGAGGTAATCATGGCCGACTCTACTCAGGCCGCGATTAGACTGTGCCGCATTCTTGAAAAACTGCAGTGCTTTAGCCCATGTAGGTTGAACAACATGCGGTTGCAAGAATAACGACAGTGGATGTTAATGCGGGCTTGGTACTATAGTATGGACATAACCAAGAAGCAGAAACAGAAACAGAAGAGTGTGGGCAGCAGAAGGGGTGTCTAAATTAACTGCGGTATGTCGATACATAATGTGGGCCAGGTCAGCTATCGATATCCGAATCGCAACGTCAGGTAGGCCGAGTTGCGATCCATTTCATGCAGCCTTTTATGGTGGTAGGATAACGGCGCCTGATATCTTTCACTGTCGTTTCACATACTTTTGTCAAACCTATTAGCTGGAGCGGAATAGGAGTCAGAATTGTGAACTAACCGATCCAGAGGGGTCAAACCCAAGAGACGCATGCCGTTATTGATGACTGACTTCGCTGCGTCGTATAGGGCTAGGCGAGCTTTCATGAGTTCTCGCTCGCTCCCAACTACTTGTAGTACATCGTAGCTACTATTGATGACATGCGTCAAGCGGAAGAGATATGTCAAGATGGTAGTAGGTTCTAGCGTCTTGAGAGTGTTTTGAATTGTGTCGGGCGCCTGGGCGATGAGTCGGACGATGTTGATCGCGTGAGGTTCAACTAGAAGATCGAGATTTGCTGATTCAATTTCAGAGGATGGGACATCCGCTTTGAGTAAGATGGAACAGAGGCGGGCATGGGAATATTGAAGGTAAGGACCGGTGTCTCCTTCAAAGGACGTCATCGTGTCGATGTTGAAACGGTAGTTGTTGATCCTGTATCGCGTCAGATTGATGGCTGTGATAGATTCAGGAGACAAAGTTCTGAAATGTACAAATCGTACCGTTTTCCACTCATATCCTGGACCATGACACTGCTGATACCTAGGATGTCCGCAGTCCGTTCAGGATCTGACACTCGAGCATATTTAGTCTCGTTTTTCCTCATGACTTCGTGCATCTTTTCGCCAACGTCCCTCAATACATCATCTAGGAACACGACTGTTCCCCTGCGAGTACTCATTCCCAAAACTAGACCAAAACTAACATGGGTGATCCGGGACCGCAGGTCCTCATTGCCAGTTAACTCGATGAGTTTGAACAATTGCTTGAGGTGCAGCTCTTGATCGGTAGCGACGACATATATCATCTGATCAAAATTGTAGTGAATCTTTCGTTCGAACAATGCGCCGACATCGCGGGTAAGATAAAGGCTCGTGCCGTCTGTTTTGCGTATGAGGGCTTTACCGAGAGCTTTGCCAGCTTTGCCGGAAACATATTTCGAAAAGTCTACGATTGCGGCCCCTTGCGACTCTTCGACCAGTCCCTTACGCTCCAACTGCTCCTGCGCAATCTTCATGCTCTCTTCTTGGACAAGGCTCTCCCCTGCGTACTCATCAAAACGGATGTTCAGCCGAGTATATGACTCTTTATATCTGTGTATGCTGAGTTCACGAAACTTTTTCCAAATGCTGATAGCCTCCAAATCATTGTCGCACATGGCTTTGAAATATTGTCGAGCCTGCTCGTCCAGTCCTCCGTTCCTGAGTTTTGAGGCATCCTTTCCGTCTTTCTCCAACCGTTCGATCTCTTTACGTTCATCGGCAAGCAGCGAATTGATCTTGACGTATATTTGGTATAGATGTTGGATTGGATCTATCTCCAGGGCCTTCTCGTCTCCGAACATCTTAAAACCCAAGGCCAGCAACCCGTATTGTTTACCCCAGTCACCAAGATAGTTCAGGCGCACAACATCCCACCCAGCGCCCTCATAGAGGTTGGCGAGAAAGCCTCCAATGATAGTACTCCTTAGATGGCCTTGGTGAAAAGGTTTCGCGATGTTAGGCGAAGAGAACTCTATCACGATGCGTTTCCGTCCTTTCGAGGCATCGTTGCCGTCCTTCAGGCCGAGCAGAGGATTTTTGCCCCACTCAGTCCGATTTTGAAGAACAGCCGGTATGACCTGTTTGACAAGCGTAGCGGGTTTGAAGTAGAACTGTAGAAAGGATCCGTCGATGACGGGCTTCGACACTAGAGTGGATTCCGGGAACTAAAAGAGCTAGTTAGCACACGCTAGCTATAAGCGATCAGTGCATTACCTGGTCGGCCCAGCGACTTGCCAGTACTTCAGGTCTCTCTCCTTTGACCCTCAAAGCTGGCACTGGGAGCAGAAGATCACCTTTGTCCAAGGTCGATGTTCGTTGTAGCAGTGGATAAATAATCCCAGGCTGGATGTCCGTAATCTCTGAAAGAGTATTGGCGAGATGAATGCGATAGACATCGAACGGATTTAGGCGTGGGGAGCACGCCGGGAAATCGGACCTTTGGACGTGCAGCTTCTGCAGCTGTGCCAGGAGAGATCCGGCCATGGTCGTCATGAGCCTTGGTCGGCTACCGTTACAAAGACGGCTGGCGAGGGGAAGCTGAGAAATGCGATAGATGGGAAATTGGTTAGAAAACTAACAAGCTATCATGTGGCGAACGAAGAACTTTGTTGTTTGCTGGCATGGCCTCATAAACGAGCGCAAATGCTTAGAAAGCTTGGCGGCTCGGTATCAGCTTAGCGCGGATTATTTCTCCTTTGGCGTTGATTGGACAGTACAATGAACAGAACTGCCATGCAAGCAGGACACGGCTTTTGGTTTGGCTTATTAGACGTCTCCGCACAGCTTGATAGACACTCTGGGTCAGCCAAAAGAAATTCGCCCACCACTTAGTCTACAAATGCTGATATGAGCGAGCTTGACGAACATTCCAGTGGACTAGAGCTGCTCTTTGTTCCTCGCTCTCACCCTCTCGCCACACAGCACCCGCGCGCACCCAAATCCATGTCCTTTTAAGCCTATAACTCTACTTTCCAAGACTGCATCATCAGTCGCGAATCTACCCAGTATGTGGGTGGCATCATAGACTGAGCTCACCATTAAATACGGGGATGCCTCTCTCTAGTCTTAATGACGAGACGCTGATATTAGAAGCCAGCACGGTCAGCAAAATAACTCGTTGTGCTAAGGACGAGTATCTTTTGCTGTGCCTCAGGCCACGGCTCCACCCAATGCTCCCCAGTTCTAGACTCGCGCTACTCAAGTCCTTGGAGTGTAAAACAACCCAAATGAAGATTTAGGACAATCTGGCTCAGCAGTGGTACCTCGACATCTCCGAGGATTTTTTCAGTTCTGGTACACCTTATTTTCTGGGGTCTAGAATTGTCCCTGGACATCTTTTCGAGGACCGCAACTGGACGGGGACGTCTTTCCCAGGACTGCACGAGGGCGAGAACGACAAGACTGAGACAGAGACAGTCCTGGGAGATATTCCAGCAAACTATATCCGGAAGCGCTGCGCGGACCTGGACCACCTGGACACGTAGTATTGGGAGAGATGTCCGAGAATAACAGGGTTCCTGTTTTAGCCCATAACATAAGCTGAATTCGAAACAGCGTGTTAGTTTATCGCGAGCCGGACGTTGGCTTAGCGGTCAGCCGTCGTGCCAACATTGGAGGTTTTGCTGTAGATCCTCAAGGCTGAAATCGAGGCTGTGGCAGACGGTGACGATGCGCCCCTAGGTTGAACAAAGGCCCTAGGCATGGTTCTGGGCGCTAAAACCAATGACGAGGCATCAAGCTAAACAAGGCTGATCCGGTGGAACCGTTCTGATGGAGTTCAAGCAGCGGTGGTGAGCGAAGACTCTGGAGAGATGGCACCGTCGAATCGGGAAAAGCGCCGATCGAGTTAGTCAGCTGCAACATGATCCTCTGTCGACCAGACCAGCACAACGTCGACTCCATCGCTTTGACTGTGCATTGCCTGGGAAACGGGACTTCTTAATCTCCTTGACATTGATGGCATTCTTCATACTACCCCAACAACTGACGGATGAGACAGCAATTCCCAGATCGGGCGACCATGCTCCTCTTCCAGCCTCGCCCATTCCCAAAAATTCGTCTCAGAACACAGCGGAATGCGCCTAAAATCCCAACTTGACATCAAAACATTCCTCGCATTTTGATACAGACAACAGACCAATCGAATCACGAGTGTCTCCAACAATCGAGATCCGCAGACGAGTCTGTGGCCGCCTGACAAGTACTAACTTTTGATAATATACTTATCGCGACACTCATAATGGTAACCCAATCTACAACAAAAACAAAACCCTTTTATGCCTTCAGCTCCTACTACGAAGCTGCTCAAAACATAAATGTCAAGTGTCTTGGTAGCCAAAGCTCTCCATTCCAGTCTCCCTTGCGAGCTGTGATACGACCTTCCATTAGCTCGATAACACCCAATGAAGCATCCCGTGGTTTGGCTTCATTCCTCTTGCGGATGATTTAGTGATGGATAAACAAGATCAACCGAAATTCAGTACATCTTAAATTCGTTTCTTTCTCAGACCTTGTCTTACATTTCTTCAGCCTTCGCTCTTCCCTCACGCTCATTCAATATCCTTTCTTTCGAGATGAAACTCGAATATACTTTTCTCCTTGCCCTACTTGGGGAGGCAAGTGCTTCTGCCCTTGTCCCCCGTGATGGAGATTGGAAGCCCAAGACAAAGAACCCGCATTTCTTTTCGCTGTTCCTAGACGATCCTACATGCACCTACACCACCACCCCACCTTATGGCCAGGGCTCTACGCAGGATAACCCGGAGTGTACATTCGAAGGCTATGCCATCAGGCTCGACAGGGGAAGAGTCATTGCTACACCCTACAACAAGTGGTGGGATCCCCCACTGGCCGTGTTGTTCGTTGACGATGACACGCAATTCTACACGGTATGTCCTGCTCACCGAGGGGCCGCCTACCGATATTGACCATTTCATATAGGTCAGCAAGGATCCGTTGCAGTTCTATATCGATTCCATTAGCGGAGCTTTGAAGTACACCAAGGTCGGATGGCTTCCTCCAAATGCAATTTCGGTCAGCTTCTACCACACAGGAGACAACCCACTGGGCTTGATTCAAGATGCGCCATCCTACCTCTCCTGGCCCTCGACCCCTCAGGCGTCCAGCAACAACTACGCCGTATGGCGCGTATGCGGGCTTGGTCGTACTGGTCAATATCAAATCTACATCAACAGCAACAACTTTGACCCACAAGGCCCCGTGGACACCGCGAATTGCCAAGAGATAGAGCTGGCTGCCGTCAATGCCAATCCATGGGCAAAGAAGAAGCACGACAAGGGTGACAAGTATGATAAGGGTGATAAGTATGACGACGATGACGAGGATGATGAGGATGACAAGGGTGGCTGGGGAAAAGGTGATTAATAGATTTACGTGGCTTCATCGCAGACGCTAACATTTTGCCAGATTCAGATGATGGTTCGTATTAGGTCACGGAAGGCCAGCAACATAGCCATGGAGTCTTTGGTAGCAGGCAAAGGCAGCATACCCTCCCTTATCGTTATTCATGCTTCAACACCCTCGTAATCATTTCCGGTCTACCAACATGTTCTTTTCGCCTTATAATGTAATCTAGTTCCAATTGGAATATTTATACCTACCTTTAGGCCCCAAACTTCTGTGATGAGACCGAGAGCACCGCGTCAGTTCGAGCTGTGGTAGATCTATGCCATGAAGCATGAAGGCCAAACTTCGCGACCAGTTTTGTTTTCGTTCCTTCTGCATTTGGCAGTCGCTCACAGTGTTGGCCGTTTGCTCTCACACACCAGGCAGCAAAACATGCTCACTTTCTGCGTCACCCATAGCAACCCTGTGAGGTAGAAAAAATTTCTCTCTTCACGTCGCAACTCCTTTTCCTCAGACGCACACAATCAGCGTCTTATCCCACCCACTCGCGTCGTTCAGAATCACACAAGCACCTGAAACTAAGAGCTAACGGCGCACAGTCAAGTCGCTCACCGCCAGTAGCTATTAGCCAACGACAATGGCGCCTGAGCAGAGCAAACACGCCGGCGACGCGTCTCTTCACGTGTCGTACACCGAGGAGCAGGTCGCTGGACTCGCCCGAGAAGTCTACAATGGCACGATCGCTGACGTTCATCTGTCACTGTTCGTCTCCTGGATTTGCGATAAGTCTTCGAACTTTGAAGTAGCAAAGGAATGTGTTCGCGAGCTGGATCAGGTACGTGTCTCTCTACTAATGTTTGGTTACCACATACTAAAGCAGTTGAAGGGATATCAGGGCTCACGCGTCGAGAACCCGGCCCTGAATACGCTGCTAGAGCTCACCGAGCCTGCACGTCAGAGGGTGCCATCATTCATCTCGCAGCTTCCCACCGCCTCGAAGACCTTGATGCGTGTGCGCACACTCGATGGCAAGCGTGGAGACAGCACCAATCCGATCAGCAAAATGTCACGCGCGTTCACCACTGCGTCCACCATCAACCATCGTGGATCACCGCCGAACACTCCCGATCGCCCGGCACCGCTCAGCTTTACGCCACGAAGCAGCGACAATGGTCCGCCCTCCGCTCAATTGCGCCGCACCGTCTCAACGCCAGTTCGTCGGCTGGAGAACCCATTCTTAACGCCACTCACACCCGAGCAAGCTGAGGATGACTTAAAGCTGCTGCTGGACATCGACGAGGACGATGTCGAGCTCGGCGGCGGTGAAGTCGAGGTATGTATCCCAATGTAGAAGCGCCTCAACGTACAACATCGCTAATGGATGGGCAATGTTTTAGGATCCTTTCGCCTCCCGCCTTGATATTACAGTGCACGCAGCTCCCACGGCTTCAGAGAGGCGTGCTGCTGGACTCGCTCGTCGAGCTGTGAATGCTCCCGCCGCCCTGACGCCAACTTCGGCTCTTCATCGTCCATTCCCACTTCGTCAGTATGGCAGCGAGGCAAATGTCCGTTACCTAGCTCCGAAGGTCCCGAGCAGGCCTCTGCCGATTCGGTCGAGCACCTCAACCACGGGCTTCAAGAACGGACACCGTCGAATTGCATCCACTGACTCTGGACAAGGCCATCAACTTCCCTCCGACAGTCTGAGCGAGCTCAATCTTCGCATTGGACCTAGCAACTTGTCTCGTGTGCCATCTCGTGCCTCCGTTCTCTCCGGTGCTACGCTCATTCCAAAGCAGCGACCAGTTCAGTCAGGCACCGCTCCATTCAACCAAGTTCTGACCACGAATGCTCTTCTTCCAACTACCGCTATGCCTTCGGTTGCCGGTCCAGCTACATCCATGACAGCTCATCTCGCTGAGGCCTATCGTAGCGTCACCACTGCTTACGTGACAAGCTTGCTCAATGACACTCGCGCTCGAGGTGCCCAGCTGCCGAACGTTGAGCGCTCGACCCTGAACCCCTGGGAGAGGTACTGGCGTCATGAGAACCACGACCTTTTGGTTCGCATCTATGGACGGGCTGATGTGGAGTTGGCTCTGGAGGATCTTGAACTGGTCGACCGGATCGTGTCTGAGCTGGGCGCCTCCAGGCCAGGCAGCGAGTGGGTGCGAAATCTCTTCCAGAACTGAATGGGACCAGTGGATCACAGGTGAACAGTGTAGGATAGACATGACATTGAGATGATTGATGGACATTGATGACATCAGACTGATGGAAGGACAATATGGGGATGGAAAAAGTTTTCATGTACGATAACTTCTTGAAGGCAACCAGCCGTAGTGATGGAATGACGAATGACATGGAAGTATGAACTGCAATTATACCTCTTGTGCTGCTCAAGGTGACCGTACAATAAGCTCTGGATCGTGTCTTAGAAGTAGAGCCTCGTATAGGCTGTGTCCACCCCGGGCACTGCGCAGAGTGCTGACGCGCTTTCAGTGCGCTGTACATGCCTAAAATTCTCACGCTCAAGACGAAACCTGTGGCGGGCTGCTGGCGGTGAGCCGAAGCGAAGGATGAAGATTCTGCGATTTTCGATGCTAAGTGCGAAACCCGGATGGGGTCGGAAGACATTGTCGACCTGGAAGGCCACGTACGGCATATTCGCCGTCATCTTTCGACACGATCAACGCCTGCCCCTCATCAAGCCCGACAAATAGTCTGACACGGTCTTGCACCCATGCACATGGAAAGTGACGAATCACTGATGATGCACAATTGGAGTGGACGCGGAGCAAGGAAGCGCCATTCTAATACATCACGTGCTGCTATACCGAAGGTGGAACAAGATCTGCAGGAACACTCCGCAAATCTAGATCCCCGAGACGTGAGTCGGCTTGGATGGCGAGCATCCTCACCAACCAAATGGCGTGGACAGCTGCCGCGCTGATAGTTCACTCTACCAGAGTCATCGGACCTGGAAAGGCGAAGTTGCAAACGAGGCCGCGTTGCGCATGTGGAAGGCCAGGGGTGCAGGTGATGGAGCAGTGGCATGTGGGTTGTAAGGAGCTCAACCGCGACTCCCAAGATTGGCGGCTTCGAGTGTCGCAGCGCAAGAGGAGCCGAGCAAGCTTGGGAAGGCGGCACCGCGCATCAAAGAAGAGACAACAGGGACGTGACAGCCGTGCTGCAAGACGGACAAAGGATGCCGCATGCAGCCAGACACATTTCCCCCTTCATGATGGGAGGCGTGGTGTTGCAGGGACCTTGGGGATGGGAGCTGGTGAGAATCTTAGTGGAATGAAATGGCCCAAACAACAATGCCCGGCCGCTTAGCCTAGCCCAAAGCCAGTGCGACACGGACTCCAGGCACAGCCGGCTCACACAGCACGCAGACATGCTGGGAGACGAATCTGCTGTTGATAGAAGTGAAAATAGCGATGCGCTCTTCGATGCAGCACTGCAGCAGGACGAGTAGGGCTTTATTCGGGGTTAGCGCGGCGGCTTGGCATGGTGCTCGCCCTGAGGTCGCGAACACGCAGCCAGAGCCCCAGCTACCAGAAGTTGTCGGGGCATACCCACGCCTTAGCGATCGCAGACGCCGCCAATATGAACCGGAAACCAATCTGCCCAGAGGCTGCAAGCCTTTCACCGCTGCCCTCGCATGCGCCTGCCCTTCCCAAGGTGTCACCCTCTCCATCGCATCACCGTCGTCGTTGTGCAAAGGCAGTGCGAAGGCCCCCTTGACTTGACCCAGCTGCCACGACGTTGTCAACCAGCCACAAGGAGAGCACGCCTCCAGCAGGCACGCTGACAATAAAACCCTGACGCCAACCCGCAACCTGCAACCTCGTCCCCAACACCTCACCACCACCACTAGACACGGTCGCCAGCAGCAACATCCTCGACGCCGCTCGCCTGCTGCTCCGACAGAAAATGTCGACGACCAAGCCGGCCAAGTCCAAGACGGTCGTCCTCAAGCTCGCGCCCGAACAGCTAGCTAAGTTCCCACACACCATCGACTCATCATCAAAGCCATCGCTGGCAGGCTCCAAGGCGGCTTCATCGTCGTCAGATACACCCGTCGCCCCAGCCGTCGAGCCGACTCCATCTGAGAACCCATCCGACTCCACCGCTGCCACGCCTGCTGTCAACGGCATGAGCACTCCATCAAGCACATTGGCTCCGTCAGCACCGGGAGCAAAGCGGAAGGGCATCCCAGGTCCCAAGCCAGGAGCGAAACGCGGTGCTGCACACTTCACTCCCGATGGCGTACCCAAGCCAAGGGGCAAGCCAGGACCAAAGAAGAAGCAGAAGTTGTAAGTACCCTCTGGGCAGACCTTTTCTTTGGTCAATTGGACATTGCTTTGTCAATGTCATATGTTGATTTCAACCATCTATCGCCGTCATCACCCCTGACACTGCACCTTTCCGCACTGCATTAGATGGAAGCTAACAACATCACAGAGGCGACATGATCAACGACCCACTTACCAAAGGACCCTTCGCTGCTCCTGCACCTATCCAGCGGCTTGGTCCAAAAGCCAACCAAGGTGCGATTAACGCCGGTCTGCGCGCCCTGGATCGAACAGGCAAGCCGTGCAGGAAGTGGGAGAAGAAGGGCTTCCAGCTCAGAAGCTTCACTGGTGTTGCATGGAGCGTTGGCACTTGGCGGGCCCCGAAGAAGGCTGCTGTCTTTTCAGAAGACGTCAAGAGCGATAGCACCGGCTCCAGCGACACGAAAGTCAAAGACGAGAGCAGCGCGGTCAGCGAGAAGAGCAATGCTCACGCGGATAGCGGCACCCCAATGCCTGTGCCCACGAATGGCATGGCCTCCTCACCGACTCCCGTTCCTGCCGCGTCTTGAGCGGTTCCTTCTCCCTCCCCCGTGAACACTCTCTCGCCTTGTGTCATTACCATATCAACAGCATACTTCGTTATCTTCATCCTGCATGTCGAATTCCATGCATCTCTATATGGACACTGGCGTTAGACGGCCCTTGTGTTGGGAGTCTTCCCATTCAGCCACCTTCGTCTGTTTGTTGTATTAGACATATCGAGCATTTTGCTTTGGCGTTGAGGAGAGTCAGCAATGGGTTGGGTTAAAATAGTTCCTTCTATATCGGCTTTGGCGTTCTGGCTCTATATCATTGCGGCCCTGGCATTCTTTCTATACCTTGCTCACAGTGGGTTCGGCGAGGTAGTGCTCGAGACTCAAGCTCTGCTTTGCCTCATGGGCGAAGTTTCGAGCGAAACAACACGGGATGGACACATTTGTTCTTGTATACTAGCAAGCTCGAACAATCGATCTTCCATACTTCTGAATCCACTCTGAATTAACACTGCATACCTGATACATTGCGTCGCCGTCGTTACCCGCGCATGTCGTTATCGCGAGCTGGAGAACCAAATGCGGGGAGCGAGGTATCGCCGACCGGCAAGACATGGAGCACGCCTTCCATGTCTGTGACCTCAGTACACCACGCTCCTACACCCCAGCTTTCTCCAGCGCCCCACAGTGCATGATTTCTCGCTCGCAATGTATGTATTGGCGACTGCGGCACACGAAGTGAGGTGCCATACCCGTTGATCGGCCCTGTTTCCGTTGCCGTGGCCAACGAACCACCGCACGTCAACCATCGCCGACAGCTCGACACGTCCGCTTCCCACGCCTTTGCCCGTCGTGGACCAGCTGACAGGCGGTTTCCTCCATCTCTCCCTTGCGATAGCGCACGGCGGGGGCGTACACCTGAGTCAGCCCGTCCCTGCAGTCGTCCAGCCGTCACAGAAGCTCGCTTTCTCGAACCGGCTCGACACCTCCCAACCTCCCCCAACCCATGTTCCGGCGGTCATCTTATGCGTCGGTTGCAGCCGGCAATGCTGCAGGCAGCGGCCAACAACAGAACAGCGGTCCGACGCGCTCAGGTGCCTTCTCTCACCTCGTCAACTCCAGCACGGGATCCCAGACCTCACCCGTCTTCTACTCCAACCAAGCCCGACAACACGCCCGACCCATAGACGCCGACGGCCACCACAACAGCATGTCGACCTCCTGGGGCAGAGGGGGGCCGCTGCCGTCTTACGGGAGCCAGGCTGGGTATCTGAACAGCTACGGGGTTGGAGCGCAGGATGGAACAGCTTCGTCCTTCTTTGTACCGTCATACTTGAGAGGGTCGAAGTATGCGGAGAAGCTGGAAGAGGTGCACAGAGCAAGACTAGCGACGCAGCGAGATTACAGGTCCAACCACTCGTCGAATGCCGGCTCCCTGTCGACAAGCTCGAGCAGCGTCAACCTCCACAAGATGGCCCCTTCATACCGTGGTATGACGCACGACATCATAGAACGCGCGCCCCCATTCGTTGACGAGCCCATAGCACCGTGGCCAACGAGGTGGAGCGATTTGGACAAATACCAGCAGTTAGAAGTGGAGGATGGCGGACGGCAGGCGAAGTACGCAGGGTCGCAGAAGAGCCACGACGAGGCAGCATCTGTGCGCGCAGACTCCCCTATGCCTCGGCAATGTGGGATTTACTACTACGAAGTCACGGTCGTGTCGAAGGGCAAGGACGGGTAGGGTACAAGTTTCTTGTGGAAAGACTGCAGGCTGACAACTTGGAGCAGAATGATAGGCGTCGGCTTTTCCGGGCCCAAAGTTCCTTTGACTAGAATTCCAGGGTGGGAGCCAGAGTCGTACGCATACCACGGCGACGACGGGCAGTCTTTCAGCAACACAACGTCTGGGAAGCCGTACGGTCCCAAATTCAGCACTCTAGATGTCATAGGCTGTGGTATCAACTTTCGGACCGGCACCGCCTTCTTCACCAAGAATGGCGTCTATTTGGGTATGTACTCCTGATCCACCGAACCACTCGAGCTCACTGTCATCAGGCACCGCCTTCCGAGACCTTAAAACCGATAGACAGTACTACCCCACAGTCGGCATGAAGAAGCCTGGCGAGACCTTGCGGGCCAACTTCGGACAAGAGCCGTTCTCGTACGATATCGACGCGATGGTCGCTGCGGAAAAAGCAGCCATAATGGCCGACATCTCCAACATAGCGATTAGACCAAATCCAAGCCGCATTACTGACGAGAAAACTTTCCTTCACGCCCTTGTTGGCCAGTACTTGGCGCATGACGGCTATGTGGAAACAGCCCGAGCATTTGGCGAAGAAGTAAACGACGAAGCACGAGCACTGGCGAATGACGGTGATGTCGATGTTGGCTATACTGAAGCGGAAGAGGACGTGGATGCAATCAACCGACAAAAGATTCGCGCCGCCATACTAGAGGGCGATATTGATAAAGCGCTGAAGCACACCAACGCTTACTATCCGTCAGTCCTCCGCGACAACGAGAACATATACTTCAAGCTCCGCTGTCGCAAGTTCATTGAGATGATTCGACGTTGTAATGAGCTGAACGCTCAGTGTCACCCACCTACGCCACCCTCAAAACGATCCACGGCGTCGAACGGATTCAGCAACTCTGCCAATACGGATGACTACGATTTCGAAATGGAGCTTGATGAGCAATTAGGTGTGCACAATGGCGCACCACAGCTGAATATTGACAGCATGGACACAGAAGATGAATTAGAAGACAAGGAAGCGAAGCTCTCCGAGCTTACTGACGAGACGATCCGGTACGGCCAAGACCTGAAGAAGGAGTTCGCGCATGATCCACGACGAGAAGTCAAACGAGCGCTCGAAGACACGTTTGCGCTGATCGCGTACGAGACGGCGAGCAATAGTCCACTGGCATCGCTACTTGAGACTGGTGGTAGAGTGCCTGTTGCGGAAGAGTTGAACAGCGCAATTCTAGGTATGCCAATGCTGACACTTTGTACATTACAGCGACTGACAGGACCCAGTGTCACTAGGGAAGTCCTCATCGGCAGCACTAGAACGTCTTTACCAACAGACGGAAGCCCTAGTGTCGGAACTAGCAGAGGACGGAGGTCCAGGTTCATTCATCAACGTGCGCAGAGATATACTGCTATAGGCGCGGCTACAGTCCCAACTCAATTGCATTGCATCGACGTGGCGTTTGGGAGTTCACCGGCGTTCTCTAGTCACTACCTGCATTTCTGAAGCGAGGACTACTCGTCCAAGGCGTTGAGCTTGTTTATATTAGATCCTAGGGCCCCCGTGTCTCATTGCGGACATAAAGGCATGGTCAGAAGGTGGGACAAGCCCTTAGTCTTCCATGGTGTCTAGAGAGCTTGTATATTGGCTTGTCGGTACCATTAGTGTTTTTGAGATTGGGGATGTGTTTTAGCCTTATTTGTAGATAGTATGGAATACCAATGATTCGAAACATGTACATGGAGAGTCTGTACAAGTCGTCAGAGTCGAATTCAAACCTCGTTATGATACGGATCTCGTCAATCCGATGTGTTGGTGTACACATCTCAAGGATCCAAAGGCGCAGTGAGTGCCAAGCAGTCGCGATCAACCAGCAGATGGTCCAAGCTTGAGGTTAGTCTCCAAAGTTCTGACCTCGTTTCCTTTTCCATCACATCACAACAACCATGATTACAAGGAAGAGTATAGCTGCAGCGCGGCAGCTAAACGCAAGCCGAAGACCTCCGGCCGTCCCAATGTCAAGAGCGCGGATCAGAAGCTTTGCGAGCACGTCGTTCAGGAGTGAGGAGAGGAAACGCGTCGCCTTCAACCCGGTATCACGTGCTGCGTTCCCAAAAACCGCTCAAGCGTTACCAACACCTCTACACTCTCGCTTGCCAGCCGTCGGCCAAAAATCCTCACCTACTCGGTTGCTTCCAATCCAACATGGCGAAATACTGCATTCAGCCTTCCCACGCAAGACTTTTATTGCCTTGCTTGTGCTCGGCACAGCGGCATGGTATTTTTTGGACATAAGTTTTGGAAGAGACTGGAGAGATGATTATCGACCACTAGGGCCGACCGATCGACCGTTGTGGTTTGTGGAAAGTAAAGAAGAGATGGATCACATTATTGAGGCGCATATGCCTGATCGACTGAATGCAGAAGCATTGGGTAAGTGTTGAACAGCAGAGTCCATGGGATGAGATGAGACTGATGCTTGTGGCAGGTCAAATCCTTGATGTGCATTGGAACGATTTCGAGAAATTCATTACAAGCTTTGCAATGCGAGACGATGAGGCAAAAGATGACAACATTCCGGTAACACACGGTGCTCTATCGAGGGGAAATCCACTGTGTGAGGATCGCTTCGTCATCGGAACGTCTCCGGGCGTCGGGGCGGAGCCATGGAACTACTGGGGTGTCTTCGATGGCCATGCTGGGGATTCGACTGCTCAACAACTTCAGGTGGAACTGGTTCCTCGCGTCTCATATCATCTGAGCAACCTGCTAGCGTCGAGCTCAGGTCAGGCGATTGCGAGGAGCTTAATGGACGCCTTTACGCGCCTGGACACCGAGTGGATGGCGACGGCAAAGCGAGCTGTGCAGTGGTATCCGGCACTTAGCCCCATCGCCATTCATGCCATCGCCCCGGTCTTATCCGGCTCCTGCGCTCTGCTCGCCTGTTTTGACCCGAAGGCTTCCAAGCTGCACGTTGCAGTCACGGGTGATTCAAGAGCAGTGCTGGGTCGTTGGGACCCAACCGAGGGCAAATACGTTGCTCAGACGCTCTCCGTCGACCAAACCGGCTTCAACGAAGCAGAAGTGGATCGAATCACAGCAGAACATCCAGATGAAGAAGGCATAATTGACCCCAGAACTGGACGTCTCCTTGGAATGGCAGTGACACGCGCCTTTGGCGATCATCGATGGAAATGGGACGATGACACCATTCTTCAAACACAGTACAAATACTTCGCCTCACCTCCGCGACCAAAGAACAAAACACCACCGTATATGACCGCCGAGCCTGTCGTCACGGAGACAGACGTTCAGCGCGAAGGAGAGAAGCCTGATTTCATGATCATGGCTACTGACGGTCTGTGGGACAATATATCCTCTGAGCACGCCATTGAGCTTATCAACGCCTGGCTCGATGCACGCAAGAAAGGCAATGGCTCCGTCAGGGACGCACCATCCCACATACCTCCAGCACCATTTGCCACTCTCCCCAGCCGTTTAGACGAAGGCGTTGAGTTCCAGTACGATCCTGAAAAACCCCAAGACAACAAGTTCCCCGAGTGGAAAGCTACACCCGAATACTTTGCCATTGAAGATGACAACGCTGCCGTCTGTCTGATCAAGAATGGGCTTGGCGGCAGGAGACGAGGGCTGTTCCACGGCGTGTTCAGTCTTCCAAATAACGTAGCGAGAAACGCTATGGATGACACTACGGTGCTGGTTGTTTTTTTTGGAGGATTGGACAAGTTTGGAGCAGACGGGAAGAAGAGCAAGACGGCCGTGACGGGTGCGACTGGGGAGCATCAGAGGAGGTGGTGGAAACCTTGGTCTTATTTCTGAGAGTAGATAGGGGTATGATGAGGGAGAGGTTTCTTAGTTATCTGTATTGAAAAGCACTATACCTGTCTTTTGTTACCAATTTAAGGATTAAGGTCAGATTCAGACTTCAAGTACGTTCATTCGTTATCATCATTCTTCAGTCTCAGATGGTGTCGTGCCTATCTTCGGCACGAACCCTCTCTCGGCCCTCCTCCTTTGCACCCACTCCCCAAAAGGCTTCCAGATCGCCTCCTTCTCCGCCGGCTTCAAACTCGCCGCCAGCCCACTCGTAGACGTCGTGACAAACACACTCGCTCCTTTCCACACCTTCCCCTCCCCATCCAACACCTCCTCTCTGCCCTCACTACTCTTCCCCATATTATGCTCCTCATCCTGCCACCCATACCTAAACTCGCCCTTCTTCAAACTCTTCCCATACCTATACCGCCAAATCGCTTCCCAAATCCCTTTCCCGACTATACACACACTCTCCGGCTTGTACAGCAAGAACTTCGCATCGAGATTCGCCGTCCCGGCACTCGTCTCCTCTTTACTCAGCTCCGCGGCGTCTTTTGACGGCCTGTCGACGATATTCGTGTTCCCCATGCAGTACAGGTCTGGCAGGGAGCGGTCTTCTTCGGGCTTGAGGCGGCGGTCGGTGAGGCCCGAGGTGTGAAGGAGTTTCCAGAAGTGGTTTGAGGGATGCGCGTACGCGTGGCCGGCGGTCGCGGTCTGGATGCCCGGGTTTGTGCCGACGAAGACGGTTATTAGGTTGGGTGCGAGGATGTCGGTTAGCGGGGTGAGGTGCGCGTATTTGGTCGGTGGGGCGTAGGAGCTGGGTTTGCGCTTTTTCTTTGGGCGGGGGAAGGAGGAGGAGGTGGTGATGGTGGTGGTAGCATCGGTGGTGGTTGCTAGGGTTGTTCTTGTCCGTTTCGCTGCGCTTCGTAATGGGGAAGGCGACGGGCTCGCTGCGGTAGTTGACGTTGTTGTGGATGCATATTGGAACCTGGTTAATTGGTCTTTGAAAGAGGGTGTAGGTGGTTGAATGATGTTGGTACCGCTGTCGTCGGCTGAGATTGGCGGTGGTGATCCTTCTGATGCTTCTTCAGCGAGCCTTTTGGAGGTTCTGGTGCGAGACATTGGCGGACTCGAAATAGCACATCAGATTACTTTAAGAGGATCGCATGCAATTTGATCATGGTCTGCTTGTTGCTGGGACCACACTTAGGTAAGGTGAGAGAAGCGTGATGCACGTGCCCTCGTGCGTTAGCGCGTTAAGCCCCAGAGCTAGTCTCCCCGCAGCTGGAAGATCCGACGTCACACCTCCCCTGTCTTCACTCTGAACCCGGGCCATCTCCCATCTGCGTCGTATGTGCTAAAACTGGGCAAGAGTTCCTCGTTCAAAGTCCTCAAGCGTAACAGCAACATTACAACTTCGATCTCAACTGTGGTTGTCCAACTTGACAACCAGTGGTTCAACTCAACAGCAACTGCGTCGTCTTCAATCGAACCTTAGCCCCTGACCATCATCAAAATTGGTCTTCGCGCGAGGTTCCTTGAAGCGCTAAAGTGGTCTAACTTCAGGGGATTCCACACTCCGCCATCTGGGCTGAAGTAGATCGACCATCTCCAAAAACGTCCTGGGGATAGCCTCTGACCATGTCTTGATAATAGTTGACGATAATTGTTTCGTCACAAATCCATCTCACGCTGCCACGCTTGCACATTCACTTCATAAGGCAGTGAGAGAAGCCGAGGGGCTGTTTATGCAGCTGGAGTCTGTCTCTGCCCAAAGGTACAGCATCTCATTGAACCAACGAATTCCTCCTTTGGTATATACCCACCAAGCTCACCCACGATTCACCAGATCGAATAAACCGAAGGCAGCGACACTGTAGCCCACATTATGGAACAACACAATGCCCAAGTCCGACCGAGGCCCGTTAGGTTCGGGGCGAAGAAGCTTCCTGCTCCAGTTGCAAAAGGCCTGTCAGCTCGTGCAGATACTGATCGCAGATCTCTACTCGACCTTCCAGCAGAGCTCAGGAACAAGATATATGCGCTCGTATTCCATAACAAAGTCGACAGAATCACTGGGCCCGAGCACAGGAGGTACACACCAGGGGATTGCTCCAATGCTACATTTACATATGCCGGTCCATACCCTGACATTAGTCTTTTCTGTGAGTGGACCTTACATCTCGGAACATGTCTACTGGCTTTCATTCATTTTGCTGACTACTTTCACAAACAAAGACACATGCCGCCAGGTCTATCACGAGACAGTGTCGATGTTCTATGCTGCGGAGCTGGTCGAGGTGATACCCTGCGACATGCACTATACTATTACTTCCAAACGTTTCGAGAAGTATTATGCGGATATTACAGCTAGCCTGCTGCGATTCGGCTCGCAGTTGCCTCTGCTGCGCAAAATTTGGATTGACTTGGGGAATGAGTACGTATTGTCGCCTGATACCCGTATTCTGTTGTGCCATTCAAGTTCTCCGTACACTGACAGTATCCCACAGTCATGCCGATAATTACCCTGATGACCTCTTTAGTGATACTTTAAGGGACCTTGTGGGGGAAATGAACATAGCGCCGCTCTTGCTACTATTGTGGAATATCCCCCATCTATTCGAATTGCAATACACGAAAACGGGACTCGCCGTTTCCCCGCCATCTGCGGTCCTTCTAGGCCTCTATCGCGACGATCTCGGTCTCAAGAAGTACAAGCGTTTGGTCGCAAGCATTGACATCGATCGAGGTGGAAGCGGCGGCTCTGTGACATACAAAGGATCCGACGGTGGCTCCCATTCGGACTCCAGGAGACGATTCAGCGCCCTTGAGGGTGGAAAAAGACTGGAGTTCCAAAGGAAAGTCCCCGAGCTGCTCAATCTTGACAAACAAATTGTGTCACGAATCTTGAAGAATGCTGTGTGCCCACCTGAAGGAGTGGTCGTCGATCTCGATATGCAGAACAACTTCGGGCCGGCTATAGCTCTACTTGTTACCAACAAATGGATGAGGGGGCTGACTGAGAACTCCTTCTGGAATAAAAACGTCTTCAACTTGAAGCTAAGTTCATCGGAGCCGCGAACCTCTTTCTCATCCTTTGGAGCCTTCAAGAAGTGGTTCTGTCACGGATCGCCCTCTTCATTGCCATATGCAGGGACCAAACTCAAGAAACCAATTGAGCAAATTATGCTTAAGCTGGACTTCTCTTCTAGCCGCGTTTCACGCCTCGAGAACCTGCGCATTGGTATTACCGACTTCATCCTAGCGACTTCTCATGCGCATGCGAAGAGCGAGGGAAGAGACTACGTCTGCATGTGTGTTACGCTGGCAGGCTTGGAACACACAATCTCCTTGGACCAACTCCGCATTGATCTACTCGTCTTTCTTGCGAAGCTCATCGACGTGTACCCCAACATCAAGGCTGCAAAATGTCCTGAAATATGGATCAATGGGTTTGGCGAGGTCGCCGACTTCCGATTTCCTGGTACCTCGAATATACAGAACTCGTTTCCCGTAGTCGGACGCCCAGGGAAGAACTATCACAGCATGGTGCGATACGCACCGTATCCAAACGACCAAGAATACGTCAAATCACCATTCAATGGCACGACTGGGTGTTTCTTCCGCTACCTTAGTGAGGCGGTCCAGCAAAAGGATCAGAGAACCGCGAATGCTGCGGCTCAGAAATGTGAGTTGCACATAGATGAATCTAAAGGCTATAGCCTAACGCTGAAAGATGAATGATCTTTACTGACGATGAGCTAGATTTTGGAATGGATTTCGAACCCATGATGAACGATGTCTCGGGAGTCGAGCTCGAGGTTCAAGAAGATGGGGAGGGCGAAGCAGCGTATGATTTGGATACCGATGAGGAGGTGGAACGTGATGGATTTCTGTAGTCTAAGGCGCTCCAGGGTGCGAAGAATGGAATTGAAATCTTCTTACCGAAGTGATATGAATTGCTAGGTCTGGTTCCCTTTGATTTCTGATTAGAACTTAGAGTGCTTCCGCCACGTTATTCAATATGGTGTCTATGATCTAGATTTGTTGAGCGATCCCTGCAGCCTGTTGAAAAAAAGCCCACTTGGGTAGTGCTTGAAGTGCTCCTACAATAATCTCTCGCCAAGGTAACCATACCTTAGTAACCACCTAGCCTTCACAGTTCTCTCACCTCCTCAAAAGTCCTCTATTGTTAGGTTTTCCTTCTCTCACCTGCTTCCTCGCCGCCTCGCCGCCTTTACCTAGGAACCAGGAGGGTATATATAAGCCCCACCTTCCCCCTTCAACACTTCGCTTTCGACTCCACAATCCGCCACAGCTAGCAACAACCACCCCGATGGCGACTTTCGTGCCCATGAAAGGGTCTCCGCGCAAGCCACCCACGATCCAAATCCCGAACGTCGCGTCGAGCGCAGCTGATCCGAACAAGATCTCTTTCCTGGACTTCCCGGCTGAGATACGCAACCAGATCAATGGGGAGCTGCTGAAGTTCGATGAGCCGATTGTGCTTATTGCTCCTGAGGTGCTGGGGAAGGCTGAAAAGATCGCGAAGAAGGTCAAACTGATGCAGGAGATTGACAACTTCTCCCGGTTAACGGACGACTCCGATTCAGATGACGAGGACGAAGCTGCGGTCACAGACAACGTCTCCCACCACACCTTTGATTTCGATTTGAATATGCTATATACCTGCCGTCAGGTCTACCATGAAGCAGCAAGCCTCTTTTACGGCGGGAACACGTTCGGTTTTTCCTGGCATCCTAGCGTCCACAACATCGCGGCTGGCCAAATCGAGTACTGCGCAAAGTGGCTGACCAGAATCGGATCCCAGTTCACGTTCTTGAAGAATGTTAATATTGATGTTAGTCTAGTGTGCCCTACTTCCTGTCGCTGCTGCAATGATCGTCTTCGGTGTGGTTCGCCCAGGCGACCTCCAACCTGGGTCTTTTCTGGAAATCTGGAAATCTTATCGCTCATACAGGTTATGTGGGTGAACCCCGCAGCAGCCTGCACGATACAGTTCATACAAGGGGATCAAAAGATGGACACTGAAATGTTTGGAGATGACACAGAGGAAGAGGAGGAGGAAGAGGGCAAGCCCGAAATTACGGTCGACCATCTAAACAAGGCATTGATTTCTCTATCACAACACGACAACCTTGGGTTACAGAAATATGGTCGCTTCGAGCGTTTCTTCACGCACATGTTCATACATCGCCGGGACGGGACCGGGTTCGTGGAGTACCGTTCAGATTCCGCCTTGCCTATCGGAAATTTCCAGGTCATGGACAGCGGTGAGACCACATGGACAAATCACCAATCGTCTGCTAAAATCCTTGGTCTTCCATACCAAGTTCTCGAGAAAATTTGCGGCTTGGTAGTGTATAAAGAAGCTGGAATTGCCTTCAATTTCGACAACAAATCCGCAGCAAATCTCGAAGCTGGTCTTTCGGGAGCGCATAGGTACTTGAGAAGCATTGCTTTGACTCAACTATATGAGCAGAATGACTTCAAGGTAATTTTAGAGAGTTCAGACCCTCGAACGAGCTTTGATGGGTTCAAGTCACTCAAGGGGGTGTGGAGCAAGAAACGGCCTGGTGCTCTCCAGTTCTTCAACAGCGATCGCAGGTTCCCAAGATCGCTAGAGCTTGTTCTACGAGTTCAATCAAAGACAAACATGGATCTGTCAGATTTGCGAATCAGCATCCTCGGACTGATTCGGGCAACTCGCAAGATTTCGGAACGTTACGGCAACAAAACATCCGTCACATTCTCATTGGCACATGAGCAGAATGGCGAACAACAAACTCGATCCCTCACTCTAAACCTTCAAGAGCTCCAGATCCGTGTGTTCCATATGCTTTCTATTGTTCTACAATCTTCACCGCAGGTGGAACACTCGGACTGCCCAGAAGTCTGGGTCAATGGACATGGACATGCCACGGAAGCTATACATTCAGATTCGCATGAGTCAACACGAAGTGTCTACGCCAATGTCCATCCTATCCTGGATGGATTTCAGATCAAATGGGTGTGTCTCAATTTTGCAAGAGAGCTGGATAAACATGCACTCAAACGAGTCTCTGGACCATTCTTTTTCTGCTATAGCGATCTGGAGGTTTCGTTGAAGAAAGATCGGTCTCTAATCGGTCTCTGGTCATACCTTCGAAACATCATGCCATGGGATTGGTACGGCTGGAAAGCCGATTCGCTTCAGAACATGGGTACAATATCGTCAAGCGTAGCTTAACCTTATGCTAATAACATTTCAGCACAGCAACAACTGAGAATCGCAGCACAACGCGAAGCTAGCACCGCATCGATCTAAGATACGCCGCGAACGGCTAGATATGACCAAACCCCTCGATTGAATTTTTTCATTTCGTATTCATAGGCGCTCCTTCTTTTTACCCCAGTACGTTGCCCAGCTTTGCATGGAAGCATTCAGGGACCCATAACAAAAGCGTACCTAGGCGCAGATATCTTGGCCTTTATTCTACGGATAGAAGTTCTCACACCACCTTGAAGCACTTGCTTCTTCAATCCACACAAACGCGATCTACCCCCAACAACTGTAGCACTTCGAGAATCAAAATCATTGTCTGAACCGTTGTTCCCAGTTCAATCATTGTGTCTTGACTCATTTACTTGACTAGTCACTTCGCATGAATTGCAGCAGATCCTAGTACCATCCTTACCGTTCCCATCCTGAATGTAAGAAAATAAAAAAGTCTCTCGACTTTTGCGTTTCTAGTGGCATCGTACAATGACTCTCGAATATGATACATGTTCCAGAGACAGCCCACATGTCATCCCACCCTCTCTAAGCTCCTCGCAGGACATCCAAAGGATACATTACCTCCATCTGCCAACCCTCTTCTACTAACCATGCCTTTTCCTTCGAAGTAGCAAAAGCTATGCTCTATAACAAAACAGTACCGTACCTAAACTCCACCCTACACCCCGACCGCTCAGCCAGTAGATTTTTCAATCTCGTCTCACCCTCCCTCAGGCAATCTGGGAACTGGTCGTCTGTAGTGTGAGCCCTCACCCCTCAGATCAACAGCAACCCTACTCAACAGCTCAGGAGCCGGACCGAGCGATATCGTCCACTGGACAACCACCTCCACAAAGGACCTTTGCGCCCATATACTAAGTCCTTTCGTCGCCTTGAACATGAAGGTGTTCTGCTTGTATAGCGCAGATGCAGCTTCGTGGTGGATCTGGCGGCATGTTCGGAGGAGGCAGGTGGAGAGAGCGATATTCTGTAGAGCAGTCCTGGGACCCGTGGCGATGGTGAGGTCTCGAACTTGCTCGTTGAGCTGAGCTTGGATGTGAGGCAGGACGGGTATGCACCGCGGACGCCTTTCGTAGAGGAATGTGACGGGTATGCACCGCGGACGCTTTTCGTAGAGGAACGTGATGGTGCCGTGGCTTAATAGGGTATCGCAAGGTCGAGCGAGGTTTCGAGTGCAAGGTTGTGATGGTGAGAGTGGTGAATCGCCTAAGCACTCGAGCGCGAGATGCGATCGCTCTGCACACGACCAGCAAGGAAAGATCAGCACCACGGCAGGTGTTGTGGTCCAAATCGACGACTATTCCGGTGGGTTGGCAGAGAACAAGCGTATATGCGGTCAAGAACGCCATGTGGGAGGCAGGAGAGGGTCTTTTGTCGAGCGTGTACTTCGGACCAACAACGTAAACGCTGACCATTGTTCTCAATAACAAAAGGCCTAGTCCATCTTTCACTGTCCCCACCCATTCGGAAGTCTGCTTCGGCAATATATGAGACGCTTGTGTCAGGAATGTAGACGGATAATAGCAATCGCCAGTACTTCTTGAGATCCACATCGTCCTTGGCTAACCGTTCGAAGACTGCATTAAAGGTGGTAATATCGAACATCGTTGCTTCGGTACCTCCAAGACCCTTTCTCCAGCCGATGAGGAGGACTGGTAGTGCACATGATATCGTACGTACCTCAACTAGGATGGGACAACGGTTGTGTCGTCTCTCGACACATCGTTTGGAAATGTCGATCTCGATGTTCCTAAGAAAGTGATAACCAGACCCGAGCGCTGTTGCCCACTCCACAACGGAAAGAACACATCCTTGAGATCTGTGTTGCAGCTGTATCGCGAAAAAACGAAGATATTACTGCTGTACAGGACGCTCGCTGCTTCGTGATAGACTTGCCGACAAGTTTGCAGTAGGTTATTTGCAAGGCGCTCATAAGGCCTGACGAAAGAGTACTTTTGGTTGTCAAGCCGAAGGAAACCGTTGCCAACACCCATTCTGCCATGATGAAAGAGAACATCGTAAACGTGATTCCGTATTTCGTGTGACAGTGTGAGAAATGACGGTGAGCTGGCGTCCTCGGGCGTGGACGATCCGACATGGATTGCGCTTGGGGCTCGGCGCAGCTTCATGGTCGTCATGGCGAGTTGGATGCAACTTTTGTTGTGCTTACACTGTGGTGGAAAATGTTCTGAGACGAGCGAGCAGCTTTGGGATGTGAAGTCAGAACGGGCGTTGGGACCGACTGTTAAACACTGCTGCTCGAGACGTACCATGGGAGGATCTGTTGGTCTCCGGGCCAGATCCATCAATATGTCAACTGAGCCAAAGGAGGGACGTTCGAGCCGATGCACACCAGTAAGTGAAGACTAATATTGAACCACAGCATCGACATGGACACTGATAGACGTCTGGACTGCAAATGTGAAAACTGAAGTGTCGTGTTGTGAATGCGTATAAGAGGATGGAGCTCAATCTCGACGCTAGTAGCATAGACAAGGAAATGGTGAGACCTAGAATGAGGACTGGCTGGAGAGATGTTATGTTGACTTCTTGATCGTGGAAGTTGGCATTGCACCCGTCGCCATCTGCAAAAGCAACTGGCTCTTACACCTCCTATTGGACTTCGATTGCCTCTTGACAAGACGCACTCGAAACGCGCAGTTCGTCGATGCCAATTGGGCATGTATCCTGTCTGTTCACATCCGGTCTACTCGTCAAACTTCCCACCCTCGCTAACATCGGGATAAACGTCGAACCTCCTCTGTGTATATAACGGAATCCCCTTCCTCACCTCCTCAATCCTCCCTGCCTTAAGCTCCGCCAGAACCGTACCCTCCTTCTCGTCTAGCTGCTGCAGGATCTCCGCATTGGGATCCACAGCCATACTGTGTCCCCAGGCGTTGTAGTCTGCCTCCATGTCCCGCGCCGGACTGCACAGCCCCACATAGACCTGGTTGTCCATCGCTCTTGCCCTGGCCTGCAATTCCCAGTGTAGTGCGCCGGTTGTGAGGTTGAAGGCGCCGGGGTAGAGGAGGAGAAACGCGCCTTTCCGTGCCGCGATGGTGGCGAGTTCTGGGAAGCGGATGTCGTAGCATATCGCGATCGCAACCTTGCCGTACTCGGGGAAGTCTACGATGGAGATCTTGTTCCCTGGCGTCAGGACCTCGCTCTCCTTGAACCGTATCTTGCCCGGGATGTCGATGTCGAAGAGGTGCACCTTTCGGTGCATCGCTACCAACTCGCCCGTTGGCGAGAACGTCAAGCTCGTGTTGTAGAGCTTGCCTTCGCCCTCAGGACCATCCCATTTCCCGACTACTTCTGGTATGCTGCCTCCCACGAGGTATACGCCTGCCTCTTTCGCCAAATTCGACAGCGCATGGAAGGACGGCGACTGCTTCTCGGTTGGCGGAGACGGCTGCAGCTGTTCCGCGTACTGTGGGAAGTATTTCGTGCCGTAGGGCGAGTTGAAGCATTCGGGCAGGACTACGATCTTCGCGCCTTGCTTCGTAGCTTCGAGGACCTTGGACCGGGCATGGGAGAGGTTGTGTGCTTTGTCGGCGGTGCTGGCGAGCTGTATCAGAGCAAGCTTGACCGACTGCTTGAGGAGTTGCGCCATGTTCGAGGCTGGTGGGGTTTCAATGGACGAAGGGAAGCTGAGGGACAAGTCGACGACGGCGAAAAGTTAAGAGGCGGCTCAAGGCGGGTTATGCAGGAAGAACGACATGCCCTGTGCAGGAAGTGGGGTGGAGAGTCGTCACTTCTGGTGAGCCGCGAGGAGCTCGCCGGTCGTCGGACTCTGCGTGCGACTGTCGGCCTTCGAGTCCGACAACAGGCCCCTCAACACCATGCCAAGCATCGTTCTTCAACTCATATTCACAGCTCGAGCGCGCGATTGCGGCTGGAACACGGAAGGTGTTCAAAGTGTTTCTTGAGTAATCGATCTGCCAGCTCCGTAATGAGCGCGCCTATTAGGTCCCGACATACCAGAATCTCGACCCTCAGGAGGTACCGTCCGTTATGCCATCGTGAAACATCCATCATAAGGAGTTAGAGTAATGAAAATGCCAGTACTCCCTGCAAAATGCTCGTAGAATCTGATCTTCGATGAAATGCTCCTAACCTTTAACCTTCGATGCCAATATGCAACCCGTTGACGGCTGTTCTGCCTCCGACCCAGCGCCTCCATCCAGAACGCCAATGTAATGCAAGACACAAAGGAAGGAATTCAAAAGAGTGTGTGTCAGGTTAGGACTTGCTCATAAAGACGTCTTTGGATGACATGTATCTGAAAAATAGTCGGTTCGAGAGAAGAGCCTGAGCGGGAATGAGTCTCCAGGAGGAGGTACCGCAGATTTATGTCAGTCCTAGTAAGAAACGGATGCATATTTGAGAGTTCCTTCCACCTCGAATCGAATATTTGAGCGAGTAGCTTTGAGCCGAATTCAATCAGATGATGCCCGCAGCGTGTGCGCCAGCGATAGCAGCAATGATGGTAACACTACCTCCAACATTGATCGCAATGCCAGCCCAGAGCGCAATCCTCTTGGGTCGGTCTGAGCAGTGGCCGAACTCGCCCTTCGTCCATGCTACCATGACAGCATCGCCCATCCATCGGTACAGAATTAGTGCAGGCGGCAGAATGCAGAACAGCGCGAAGATGAGCCACGACTTTTTGCGGCGCTCGACCTCTTCTTGGGCGTCAAGTGCACGCTCTGGACACAGCAGGTGTGGAGAAAACTCATTCGCTAGCACAGTCCTGACTGTGCCGTTCCTTGTGAGAGTTCCCCGGCTGTCGAGGGGACGTCGTAGCGGCGAATCCGTGTTGCTCGAAGAAGGGCGTTCGCTCAACGCTGTTCCCAAGAATCGAGAGTAGTGATCCGTTTGAGCAGAAGATACGGTTTGAGTATCGGGGGCAAGTATCATCTCCCGCAATTTTGTCTGGCTTGGCACTGCCGCTCGGCTCAGCGGTCGGGGATGGCTGGGAGAGATGGGAAACCTGAGTGATCGACGATTTCGAGAAATCGAAGACTTCTTTGTTCTTGAAGACATGTGGGAGTCGACGCTCTGTAGCCTGTAGTGACTGGGAAACAGAGTAACCTCTGATGGGGTGCGCTCATGCTGAGTATCGTCCGGTACAGCTAATCGAGAGTTTCGAATCTTGACAACACTGGTCCTGCGATCAGGAGACGAAGCGTAGAATCCTGCTCGTGAGCCCGCATCATTGGGACTGGATGTCCACAGAGCGCCTGGGCTACTTGTGTCTGCGACGCTGCTGCCGGCTTCTTGCATGCCTGTACCGAATGGCGAACCTGTCAAATTCCCCTTAGGCCCTAGAACGGTGAGCTTTTCAAAGGTGTTCTCTCGCTCCAGAGCAGCTGTTTGATGTTCAGTCGCCAGGGTGCTCATGGTGGGCGGCTCCACTCGGACGGAACGATGAGGGCTCATATCCACGTCAGGATATGGGGTTTCGTAGAGAATCTCATCGTTCGGTCCGGAATTCAGCATCTCTTGTGCTTCCTCATCACTCATCTCGTAATGAGGCACGAACCGAGTGTACTGATATGGCTGTTCCCACGTGTCCGGAGCAAAAGCACCATTTTGTGTTGCGACCAAGGGTGTTGCTGCTGACGGTGGAGGGCTTGTACGAGGCGGACTGAGCGGAATATCGTCCGAAGTGGTGCGTACACTGAATTGAGTGCCCAGCACCGGAGGCGATGATCTGAACGGATGTTCGTGGTCGGGAAGAGGGCTTGGGTGACGATACAAAGAGAAGCCTCGCGATACTGCTTGCTCATCTAGAACAGGCAGTGAGGACTCCGCAATAATGCCTAGGCTGCGTTGACTGTCTTCTGAGCTACTATAGTCGGCAACACTTTCGTCGTCCATCGACGGTCGTTCGAAACCACTGGCATGGCCGACAGTCTCCCAGTCCCCTCTTTCATCTTCTGACTCGGCACCTTCTGCGAAATTGGCTTTAGACTTAGGCGGCATTGAAATCCCACTCCGTGTAAGGAGGTTGCCCGAGCCTCGCCTTGCCCACATGGCTGGAATATTTTCATCCTTTTGATTGGACTCTGCTTGTTCGAAAATCCGTTCGGCATGTTCGAGCGCTTCTTGTGGCGTGTGAGCTTCGTTCTTGCCTTCACTGGCCTGTGAATATGATGACGAGGGCTCCAAAGTTCCGGAAATTGCTTGGCTCCCGGTTTGAGAGTAGGACGATGACGGCTCAAGACCTTGTTTTACTACGTTGGACAGGACTAGAAGATCCTTGACAGAGGCTTCACTTTCTCCTTCTTTGATGTTGGGTTGCGACAGCAGTAGCAAGTTGCGAGTATC
Source organism: Lophiotrema nucula (assembly GCA_010015825.1). Lineage (NCBI taxonomy): Eukaryota > Fungi > Ascomycota > Dothideomycetes > Pleosporales > Lophiotremataceae > Lophiotrema > Lophiotrema nucula. Next base: position 273,945 of record ML977353.1, read on the forward strand.
GCCATAGGATGATGCACCGGAGAATGTCTCGGATGGGTCGGGACGAGGCAGCAGGTTTGGCTCATCGTCATACTCGAAGGGAGGTGCCAATGGAGCGTGCATTTGCGGAGGCGACCCAGCACTATTGGGCAAAGCTACCCTTCGCGGCAATTCCTCATTGCGAGATTTAGATTGTAGCTCGAAGTCAAACTGGCTCAGACCAGATTTGAGGCTCTCAGTCTGCGGTCGTTCAGCTCTAAGGTTAACGTCGCTGCCAATCGCAGCATCTGTTGACTGAGGGAGCTGGTCTATGGCCTCATCGTCATGAGTGTTGAGTGAGCTTTCACTAACATCTCGAGGACCGTACTGATCGATGAATTTACTGATCGTGTCGGTCTTCTCCTGATGGGGCATCAAGGAGCGCCGTAATACCTCTTGTGCAAGGGGCCGGGATACACGGCGACTAGTTCGAGCTGAGACTCGAAATGAGTAGATACTTTCATGCTTTGGGTCGTACGAGAACGAGACGTCGTCCGAGGTTACTGGTCCGAAGGGATTGCTCATCCTCTTGCTGTATAGACTTGGTGGATACGGGGTAGCATCATCCTCATCGCCATAGATTGAAGATCCTTGATACAAGGACGCAATGTCATCGTAATACGGCTTGGCCATGATGTCGCTCTCAGAAACCGAGTTACGCGCAACGTCTGCGCGGCCGATCTCTACTGATGCATCCTCCGGTACCATAGACGATAAAGGAGCAGAGCTAATACGAGGCCCCGAGAAACGAGGCGATTCGAGAGGAGAGACCGGATACTGAGGTATCGCAGATGCTACGTTCTCGAATGATTGATTTACTGGATGGAAGGACGCTTTCGGCGAAGCTCGGTAGCTTTGATCCAGGGGTCGTGGATATTCCCCGTCCAAGTGACTCGTTGCCTCGTTAGCACGACGGAAAGAAAGGTCCTGGAGCTCTTGTTGAGTAAGATCGACAGGCTTGCCTAATCGCTTTGTGAGGCTTCGAGTCAGTTGCTTTAATGAGAAGCGGGAATCACCGGTGGATTTCTTGACTGCAAGAGGCGAGACCATGAGTCTGCCATCGTAGCTTTGCGTGGGCGAAGAGTATTGCGAAGAACCAGGACTGAAAGCTGCTGGAACGGGCGGGAGGGGCAGATTTAAATTAGAGTCGTCCGTTGGCCCTTCCACACGGCCGGTGATGGAATTGTAAGCTGAAGATAGATCACCGTAGAGGGGGCGTCTCGGTGCCATCTAGAGTACTTGTTAGTTGATAGTACGCATCTTGGTTTCTATGCTCCATACCTCCGAGAATAACAGGGGGTCGTCAGGCAAGCCAATGGGTAGATATTCGGATGATTCGAAATCCCTCGTTGGCGTTTCGATCTCGTGAAATAGCAGCGAGTCGTGTGGATTGACAAGGTCAAATGAAGCACCGCGATAGTGAAGCACCGCTGGAGTTGCTGGAGGGGTTGCGGGCGCTGTTGACGTGAAGCTGGGATTCAAAGGAGGCGGAACATTTTCGTCGCTTGGCGGGGAAAGCGAAGGGTCGAACAGGTGCGGCGGCTGCGGGAATCGTGAAAACGAGAATGTCGATGGGGTTGTGCGTTCGTCACTGGAGAGACCGTTCTCAGTGGGCGAGTTTGGTGTTGTCACAAGCGGCGAAGGTTGCGGCCGCGTGGACGTCACAGGCGCGAGAGTTGAGCTAGGTGCATGTGCACGTGTCTCTCGGGTTCGACCTGCCGGAGAAATCGGCGTATATGGGGTGTTTGACGGCCTGGGTAGCCGCTTGATAGGCTTCCAGTTGGTTACCTTCTCAGTCGCGCGGATGTCGAAGGGCCGCCAAGAATGCGCGGCTTCACTGGAGGGCTGCCGATAACTGGCGCCTTCCGAATGGCGTGGATCCGCCGAATAGGACCTCAGAGGCTGCTCTTGGTCAAAGTTTTCGAACAAATGCGGAGGCGACGGCGGCAGCTGCGGACGTGTCTTCAATTGATGGGCGGATTGAGAGAGGTGGAGGCGTTGCAGCAAGGGACGAGAACTCGACAATGGTGTGTGAGAGACCGACGGGACGCGTTCGAGCCCGTTCAGTCCTGCCGCAGCTGCTTTCCTCCGGAGTGTTTTTCCAGGCGGAGTGTCAGCTTGCTGTGTTGGCGTGTGCTGTTGCTTCCGGTACTCGTGGATCGAGAGAGTGTGGAGGGGTGTACGCGCAGAAGCTGTGCTGGCGAGGGAGTGGTGGGGTGAGTGAATTGGCGTTGTGGGGTTGAACGCGTGCGTTTGTGGTGGTGAAGGTGCCATTTTCGCAGGACTCGCCATATTGACCGATCTGTTCACCGCTGGGATGCACAACAGCACGAAAACCTATTGTTCGTCCTTCTCGTCTCTTAGTGTCTTTTTGAACAACGGCTATCTCCTTCGAACAATTGCCACGAGCGATCGAGCGACGTCAGGTTTTGAAGAGTACATGGCGATCCTCACGCCATGGGAGGTCGCCAGCGCACTTGATACCGGGCAAGCAGAGCCTGTAGCGGTGACGCTGACCGATCGATTGAGCTCTGTACAAGTAGACATTAGCTCAGGTCCTCTAAAGTGTGGAGGCATCTCACCAGGGAGGATTGCTCGGGCTCTTCTCCTCACAGCTGTGGGATGCAACCTTGGAATGTTCGACGTGAAGGGCTTCGATGTACCGATACAGTAAGATTCGACTTGAGAGACGAGAGAAAGCGAGTGCGAAGCGAGACGCGTGGAGAAGATTAATATTAAAAGAGCGATAAGATATAAGAAGATGGCACCACGGAACCCAGACCGGATGGAACGAGGAAGTCACCTTGGACGCGTACACGGCAAGCACGCCAGCAGCGAGGAAGGAACAACGTTCAACAACCTACGCACGACGAGCTACAGAAAGAGACGCACGACATGATGAGAGAAGAAAACGCCCCCCGGCCGCACCTACGACACTCATCTCAGCAGCCCACTAATTCGACCCCCTCCACATTTCCTGGCATCGCCGCCATGTCCCCTCCGACCGCCGTGTGGTTGTGAGAGGGAAAGAGCGACGGAGCATCGTGGGTGGTTGACGTTCGAAGAGCGCCCCTGCTAGGCTCTGCCTCCGCCTGCGAATCAGCGTCTTCACCCTCCAGATTGCGCCGCCGAGTGAGAAACACAAGGCCCTCTCGAGCTGCCACCACGCTGATGCATGCCTGCGAGCGGCGGCCCTGGCACCTGGCTTGCCATCGATCTGCCACTCGTTGCGGGTGCTAATGCCCGTCATCTCCGTTTCGATACATGGTCGTGGTGTTGTCCACCAATCCGCCACTGCCAAAGCCTTGCCTCCTGTATCCACGCCAGCGGCCCTCAGCGTTCGAAATTTGGCAATGCGAGGTCTTACTTCAGCTGCGGAGCGGATGACTTCTCGAACCCACTTCGATCCGAGCCAACGCTGCGGCTCTTCGGGAGGTGCCTGATTATCGAAGGGGATTGGAGGAGGCGCGACCTGCGAGCTGGAGTTCGCGTCAAGACGTTGGGCTAGTGCTTCTGTAGTTCTTCGATGCCGACGCGTTGGCCTAGCGAACGCGGCACAAAGTTGATAAAAGTGTTCTCTTACATGTTCTAGGTTACAGCGGCGTCATGTGGCCCCCATGACAAGCCTTGTTGGTGTTGAGACCTGCTGCCTTCGTCGTAAGGCTGGAACTTGTGCAGCGATCTCCGCATTGTACCTGCAGCGGCGTGGACCGTGGCAACACAAGCTAAGAGATGCAATATTTGATGAGTGGCACTAGGCGTGCTCGTCTTGTAGCTATAGCTTTTGAAGCTTTCTATGGTTCGAAGATAATCAGTAAACATTATAATGCTTCTCTCCAATCATGTTTCACTGGACCGCGCGCGTAGAAATAATCAAGTCCGAGGGTCAACGGTTCCATGCACAATGAGATCATGTCTAAGATGAAGTCTATCATGTTGCTGACATTCGGTAACTTCCGAATACAGCTTGTGTACGACTTCCAAATCTCATATACGAGCGTCCCACAGAGGTATATCAAGCCTATATTAGGGCTGTAGCTGACATTGAAGTAGGAAGGTTCAGCGCCTTAAGAATGTTCATATTTCTGTAGATATGGTACTGGTACAACTTGTTGAACCGTATGATCGGGACCTCTGCACACGTTGGACATCACTTCCACAGCAGGAAACCTTAATGCATTGGGTCCGGCCATGGCTCTGATTCTTCCGAGCAGGCGGAAATTGCGGAGAGTGGCTTGCGCCATGCTTACCTCCGCCAAGGCAGGAGGGCTGAGGAGTCGTGATAGGCATCACACCTGACGTCGTCTTGTGTGCTTCTAAAGCAAGAGTATCAAACCTCAATATCGAGCGCCAGACATTCTGCGCATGTCTCCATTCAAGTTCTCGTTCGCAATCTCTCGAAGTGCTTGCTGAGCACCATACTCTTTAAGACCTGATCGTGATCGCTTTCGTCTTACAGAGTGCTGTCGGTACGGCGAGCCAGGAGCTGGTGATCCAGAGTATCGATTCGAAGAGCTGGATTGAGGAGAGTGTTCGAGGGTCACTCGAACGTTGAGAGTCTCCGGGATCGCCCAACTCTGTGGTCTTGTTGGGGTCGGATATGAAGCTTGGTTTTGATTCAGTGTCTGACCAGCGATTGACTGCCTTCTTGTGGGGGTCGAGGGTTGCTGCGAGGCCATTGGATTCTGCTGTAGTTGGGCTACTTGATTCGCTTGCTCGAAAGTCTTCGCCCGTCCGTCGGTCTGCTTGTCGGCCGGTGTGTCGTTGGTTGGATATACCGTGCCAGGCATCATGACGTACTCGTCCAATGGATGAGGCAGATCTGCGAAGTTGAAACCTTTCTCGGGGTCTATTGGTAGGAATCTCTGTCCAATGTCCCCGTCAAAATCCAGCGCATAGTCCTGACTCGGTTGGTATTTCGACAAATTTTGATACCACTGGGGAAATTCTCCAAACCAAGCGTCCACAACCGTGTCTACATCGACTGTGAGGTAGACTTTCTTGACTTCCTCCGGCCTATGCACAAGAAGGACAAAATCAAATTCTCGTGGTAGACCAGACCTCTGCAATTTGTTTTCCTCGAGTGTCCAGACAGCTTGCGCATCTTCTATATCATACTCTGGTCCATAAGGGCTTCTGATCGAGCGCACGGATCCTTGTATGCTGCAAAGGTGCAAAATTAGTGAAATTTTTCGCAAGTGATACCTGTACTCTGACCAACATACCTCATCATGTCGTAGATCTTATAATTGCCCCTAACTCCACCAGATGGGTTCACAGTCGCAGCTACAGGCGTATGACTGACACCTAAAGAAGAAGATAGACTGAAGTTCCACTGCAATGTCTCTGGAGACACTGCGCCATACAAAAGCTCTGGGGCGTGACCCAAAATTCTAGGCGTCGCTGGGGGTGGCCTAGTATACCACTCCTTCCCGAGCTCACCTGCAGATTCATCATCACCGTGGATGGACACTTTGATCGTTGAACTCTTGAAGCGATGACTCCTGTGATCTTGCGGGTGGAAGACAAAGTGAACGGAGACGAAATACACGTTTTCTAAGATACCCTCATGGAGTGCTTTGCTTGAGTAGTAGCCGTGTTGCAAACGGTTAACGTGAGCGGAAACGAAGGCTTGTCCTGGAAGGGTACGTTCGTAGAGACATCTCTGATGTAATTGAAAGCGACGTATCGGAGCGTTTGGGTCACTTGACGTTGATTTGGCAGAGAATGTTTTCTTGATCCCGGGTTCTGGGGCATTGTGGCGAGATCCAGAGGATGGGCCTTTTGATCGATGGAACCAAGAAGTCATTGGAATGGAGGTTCTCTATCTGTCCCTCTCCTTCGACCTGGTCAAACTAGATATCTCTGGCGGCCTCTTGTTCGCCTTGGTGGAAGGCGCTCGTTTTCGATGCTTTCTGGCTTGGATTATGCCTGCAGGAGTGCTTTAAGTAGCTATGGGAGGTCCCATGAATGTAGTTGTTGACAGTTGGAGTACCCTGAGTAATTATACAAAACATTCGCACTGGTGGCTGGTGATAGAAGGGCTTAGGCAGCCGGAAGGCAACAGTCTTTGACTCAGTGGGCGTATTGTTGGATTGAGATATGTCTTAGACAAAAGAATGAGTTCATCGTAATAGATCTTGGTGCATGAGAAGCGATGCTTGATGATATCGACGTGGCTGTAGTTGTGATCTTATGGGAGTCCGTGACCGACGGGATCGACAAGACAACGCTAAGGACTGAAAGTGGTCAGTGGTTTCAGCCCCCGAGGTTCAAGGCTCGAAATCTCATGAAGAACAGTCTGCAACTCTGGCTTTCTGCTTCCCCAACGGCATGTTGCCATGGCCATTTCGACGGATGCCTCCTATAGATGTTGTCCGATCACAAGGCTAACGGCGTCTAAGGGTCACGAGTCCTTAGCCCCATGCTGTGGCTACCGCACGACAGGCCATTCGAACGGGCGTGGTGTGTTGCTTTTACCCGCACTCACTGGCGGAAGGGGTCCTTATCAGCGCCTTTCATCCAGCTCGATAAGGTAGCTGACCCCACAATACCCGCTCGTTCGGGCGAAGCTTAAGCAGACTGCGAGGCCATGGAAGCGGCGCAGAACCCCGCCTAAACATCTGTCGAGTCCCGAGTCCCAGGCTTCCAGTCCTCTGTGATCGTTTGGTGCAATTGACATACAAGTGAGGTTTCAAGATGCAGTTGTGTCCCAAGGAGGTGGGCCGTCCTTCTTGTTCAAGCATTGCACGAACCCCACCCCGCTAACTTCCCTGCGTCAGCTCGACAAGCTTGTGATCTCACAGCTCGGCCTTCTCGCACAACGGCGCCTTGCTCGAGGCGTGAAGCTGAATCATGCTGAAGCTACGGTAAGTCCAACGTCTGCCAATCTGATGTCTAGAGCTAACGTGAAGTAGGCGTTAATCGCGAACAACCTCCAAGAAGTACGCGTCGCGTCTGTCGCCCTTTCAAGCTCACGTATCTGAACAACAACAGCTCATTCGAGATGGCAAGCACACGGTCGCGGACCTCATGTCCATTGGCAAGCAAATGCTTGGCCGCCGACACGTCCTTCCCTCCGTCGTATCCTCCTTGAGCGAATTGATGGTCGAGGGCACGTTTCCAACTGGCACGTACCTTGTAACAGTCCACCATCCAGTCAGCACCGACGACGGTGATCTCGAGAAGGCGCTTTACGGATCGTTCCTTCCTATTCCTTCAACCGACAAGTTCCCTCTTCCTGAAGCGACCGTGTACGAAAGCACAAAGCAGCCCGGTGCCGTCGTGGCAGTAAAGGGAGATGCCGGTACAATCAAGCTGAATGAAGGGCGTAAGAGGATCCAACTGAAGGTCATAAGCAAAGGCGATAGGCCAATCCAGGTGGGTAGAAATCAACTTGCATGCTCAGAGGCATGCTAACTGAGCTTGCAGGTCGGCTCCCACTATCATTTCGTCGAGACCAATCCCCAGCTACAGTTCGACCGTGTACGGGCTCATGGCTATCGCCTGGATATCCCAGCTGGTACCTCTGTGCGTTTTGAGCCGGGAGATAGCAAGACTGTGACTCTAGTCCAGATAGCTGGTAACCAGATCATCAACGGTGGCAATAAATTAGCGAACGGGCATATCGAAGACGTGTCAATTGTGGAAGGTATTGTGGAACGGCTGAAGAAGGGAGATTTCCTCCATCAGCCAGAACCTGTTGGAGATGCCGCGCATATCGATATTGCAACAATGGAACGGCAAGCGTACATCAGCATGTATGGTCCGACGACAGGCGACTTAGTGAGAATAGGCTCAACCGACCTTTGGATCAAAGTTGAGAAAGACTTGACCAAATATGGGGATGAATGTACCTTCGGTGGCGGCAAGACTTTAAGAGAGGGCATGGGTCAAGCAGGTGGGGTATCAGACAAGAGTTCCTTGGATACTGTGATCACGAATGCTTTGATCGTTGACTGGAGTGGTATTTACAAAGCAGACATTGGCATAAAGAACGGCCTGATCGCTGGCATTGGAAAAGCTGGGAATCCAGATGTGATGGATGGGGTCGATCCTGACTTGATTGTGGGCTCTTGCACCGATGTCATCGCTGGCGAACATAGTATCATCACTGCTGGAGGTTTTGACACGCATATCCACTTCATCTGCCCTCAGCAGGCATATGAAGCGATTGCTTCTGGTATCACGACCATGCTTGGCGGCGGCACTGGTCCCAGGTATGCATTAAACGAGTTCTTGCAAGAGTGTGGGCTGACTGAAGCACAGTACTGGCACCAACGCTACCACTTGCACTCCAGGAAAGTCGCACATTAGGCAAATGTTGCAGGCGTGTGACGAGCTGCCTCTCAACTTCGGCATTACTGGCAAAGGCAACGATGCCGAAATTCGGCCTCTTCAACAACAAGCTGAAGCTGGTGTTTGCGGTCTCAAGCTGCATGAGGACTGGGGCACTACGCCAGCTACCATTGATGCTTGTCTCACTGTTTGTGATGAATACGATATCCAGACATTAATCCACACGGACACGCTGAATGAGTCTGGCTTCGTCGAGCAGACCATCGCTGCGTTCAAGAACAGAGCCATTCACACGTACCACACTGAAGGTGCTGGAGGCGGTCACGCCCCTGATATCATCAGTGTGGTAGAGCACGACAATGTGCTCCCTTCTTCGACCAACCCTACCAGGCCTTATACGCGCAACACGCTTGATGAGCATCTCGACATGTTGATGGTCTGCCACCACTTGTCACGCAACATCCCTGAAGACGTCGCCTTCGCTGAGTCCCGCATTCGTGCGGAGACTATCGCTGCAGAAGACGTTCTTCATGACTTGGGCGCCATTTCTATGATGTCTTCTGACTCTCAAGCTATGGGACGCTGTGGTGAAGTCATTCTGCGAACTTGGAACACTGCGCACAAGAATAAGGTTCAGAGAGGAACGCTGAAGGAGGATGAAGGCACAGACGCAGACAACTTCCGAGTCAAGAGATACATCAGCAAGTACACGGTCAACCCAGCTATTGCTCAGGGAATGGGTCATCTCATAGGCAGTGTCGAGGTTGGTAAAGTAGCGGACCTGGTCCTTTGGAATCCGGCGAGTTTTGGCGTGAAGCCGAAGCTGGTGGTGAAGAGTGGCTTCATTTCGTATGCTCAGATGGTGAGTCCGCCTTCGAATCTCGAAGGATGCATGCTAACAGTCGCAGGGTGATCCCAATGCTTCAATACCAACCGTAGAGCCCGTCATCATGCGCCCAATGTTTGCGCCGCTGGTACCACAGAGCAGCATCACGTTTGTGTCGCAAGCCTCCATCTCCTCTGGTGTCATCAACTCTTACGGCTTGAAAAAGAGAGTGGAAGCTGTGAAGAATTGCAGGAAGATTGGGAAGAAGGACATGAAGTTCAACGACTCGAGACCCAAGATGAAGGTCGATCCAGAAAGGTATACGGTCGAGGCAGATGGCATGGTATGTACGGCTGAACCTGCAGAGACCTTGCCCTTGACACAGGCGTACTTCGTCTACTGAGGTAGACGTGGGTGGCTTTTTATCTGGCTAAGAATGGAAACCAAATTGAAAATGTAGATACCTTCTAGCGATCTTTCAATATAAATCTGCCTTGAACACGAAAACCGGTGCAGGGCTTCGGCGATCTGTGTGATACTTACAACTTCAATACTAGGTTGATTAGCAGCTCGTATACAATGAGCGCATTCGAGTACAGAGGCCAGGAAATTGACGAGGATAGAGAGCGGACAACGCGACGTCTGCGGAGAATGGGGCGGTCTGTTGGGTGCTTGCAGGCGGTACCTAACCAAAGACTGCAGCAGATGTGTGGCAGCGACAGGCTCACGTTGAGCGAGAGCAGTCGCGGGTTGCCCACCGAGTGCCGCACCGATCCGCGATGCCCAGTCAAGTGCAAGCCCATATCAACCTGTAAAAGCAGAGTTTCTCACTAGAGATATGAGATAGAGCACAATGGTGAAGCGCTTCTGGTGCATAAGTCACTATTGAGACTCATTGTAGCCCTCTATATTTGCGAGTCTCCCGAGGCCGTGTGGACGAGCGCAACAGGCACAAAGGGCAGCGGGCAAGGGAGGCCTGCCGTTGCGGTGCTCGACGCGCGATATTTGGCGGCACGCGGCCCAGATGCCCCGAAGGCTGGTAGCACACGATGGAGGTGCTGAAGCACAATCGCTCAGCGACCCGGGAGGCTGGGGTGCAGCGCAGAGCAAGGCGGCAGAGCCCTGGAAGGCTCGCTGCTTGCGGCGTGCCTGGGGCCTCACTCTCGCAACAAACCGTGCCACTTCGTGGGTGGGTCTGACGGTGGGTAAAACGGTAAAAGCGCTTTGGTGCCCGTTGCTGAGGTCTACCTCAACAGTTCTGGCCTGCTAAGCTGCTTGCAAAGACGGGTGCAGTACCTGTTACAGGGCGGTCAAACGCAGGCCAGCGCGGCTTTTGGCTGGGAAGCAACCAAAAGCGGCCGCCGCCTCGGCGAACTGCCGGCTACTTTTAGCGAGTCGACCCCCCAACTTTTGCGCTTGCCTCCTTCTCCAGCGTCTCTCTCCCCAACAGACCCGCGGGAGCAGCGCACCACTACTGCCACCCGAACCATCAACCAAGCCCCTCGGCCACCCTGTTCCATCGCGACTTCGAGCAAGCCAACGTCCGACGCCATGACGAAGCAAAAGAAAGAAGATACCGGCGAGCTCATGGTGAGCATCGAGCAGTTCACGCGCACAAGAGACTCGGTACGTAGCACTGCTGTTGTTGATGCTTGCGACGCGCTTGCGTTGTTCTCGGTCGCGGTTGCATCGCAAGCAACTGCACCCATTTCGATCCAATTCTCCTTCGTGCCTGCATCGCATGTTCCTTCACTATAGTCATTTTGGTCGCGTCCTCCACGCGATTCAGACGCTGTGCCGCCGCTCTTCATATTTCCAGAAGTCATTCTTGTATTACGTCGCGCGCAAAACGAGATGGACTCAACGAAGTCTACCCACGTCCCTGAAGCTTACAAAAATGAATGTTTACAGGTCATCATGTCCCTCACGAACCTTCAATCGGGCCTCTCACACGTCCAGAACGGTCTGCAAGAGGTTCTGCGCGCCTATATCACACACACGACCTCGATCCTCACGGGAGGAACCGGCGACCTCGACGCGAACCTTCAGCTACCGTCGCACATCACTGCAGCTACCAATGCAGCCGCCGAGAACGTTGCCCAGGTGCAAGCTTCGCTGAACAGTGTCGTTCCTGCCGCTTCCTCTGCTGCTGACGCCGGCAAGAAGAAGCGCAAGCGGGAGAAGAAGGAGCGTGACCCAAATGCTCCAAAGCGGCCATTGACTGCTGCTTTCTTGTATGCTCAAGCTGCCAGGCCGATTGTGAAGCAGGATCTTGAGGGTTCTCTGGGTCCAAATGAGAAGCTGGAACCCAATGCCGTCAACCTTGAGGTTAACAAAAGGTGGAATGAGATGCCAGAGCAAGACAAGGAGGTGAGTCTCACGCCCCGGAACAAAGATACAAATATCGTGGGTCGCTTGGTAGGAGCGCTGTAATCGGTCGAACATGGTCCCACTTGGGCAGTATCTGATCGATGAAGCGCTTCTACAGGATAATCCAGCTATGGTGTCGAAGGCTCCGAAAGCACCTAACCCATCGTTACGGTTCTAACATCGAGCAACAGAAATGGAAGGCCTCTTACCGCGACTCGATGGAGCAATTCAAGAAAGATTTGGCAATCTATCAGGCCAGTGTAGGCACAGATGCCGTCCTCCATGATGATGAAGAAGCTTCTGACGAAGCTGAGGCTGGTGCTCTTGACTCAGATGCATCCTCCGAGGATGAAGATGCTATCGTCCCTACCCCTCTTGCCAAAGCTCAGAGCCCACCCGTCGGCAAGACTCCCAAAGCCAAGCGTCAGAAGACTAGCCAGGCGAACGGTGCCTCTACTCTGGCCGCAATCGCGCCCGCAAACTCGACCCCCGTTCCGCTCCCAACACCTGCCGGCAGTCGTACAGCTGTTCCCGCTCCCGGTACAGCGAGCGAGGCTCCTGCTGCTGCGGCTAAAAATTCGAAGAAGAAGGACAAGAAGGCCCCTCAGCCAATTGCTCCCGCTCCCGCTACGCCTGCTCAGAAGGAACCCTCTCCAGACGATACGAAGAAGAAGACTAAGAGCAGGAGCACGCGCAACACAGAGGCTGAGGGTGAGACTCCTGCTCAGGAGCCACCTAAGACCACGAAGAAGCGTGACAGAAGCAAGAGGAAGAGTGAGGGCGCCGGTGCCTAGGCAATCTTCTGTAGTCCTTCATCCCTTTTCCAATCTGGGTTCTAGAGGTTTAGTGTGTGACGATGTTAACGAGTGTGTCTATAAGAGTCGTATGGAAAGGGTAGCAACTTTGTTTCAGTAGGCTGAAGATATTCAGCCCCAATTTTCTTCAGCAAGGACAACACGTCAATGTGACGTTTTTGGGAGTTTCTGACTCGTCGGCTTCGCATGTGACGGAGCATGCTGAACTGCTGCTATGTCTTTTTGGTAACAGTGTGCGGGTTCAGAAGTAAGAATACATCATGATTCACCATATCTTACACTTTGCTATTTAGCAGACCCGTGTGAAGTCGCGAAACTATATGACACCTAGGTCGGCATCACATCCAGCAGACCGCACTTGCGCCTCAGTAGGCAATGTTTTCTCGTTAACGCGCTGAGGCTTTTTGTCTCAACGCCTTTGCCGCTTTGACATCTCGCATGTCACAGTGGCTTTTGCCATGCGGGAACTTGAGGTGCAGCACACAGAAGGGAGCAATTGTCTCATCAAGCAGGAGACGGCATCGGGAGTGGCGTCTTAAGGCGCCGCGTGCCTTTGGACCCAGACCAATCTCTACTCACGCGTAGATATTCACAAGGATTGACATCGATCTCGAAGCACACTATTAGCACTTCAGTACTGTACACGATGCGCTTTGTGACAGCTTCTTGCATACTGCCCTGCTTCGGTTGCCTAACGGTTGAAGCTATGGCCAACAGCAAGCTGCCCACTGATTGACACAACGAGACCAAACCTCAATGGCCAACTTCACCTTTCCTCTCAAGTCTCTAGAGTTGACTAACCCTTGCAATGGCTAATCGGAATTACTAGCACTCGCACACCGACTCCTTGACCAGCAAACGCCGCTTCATGGCAAGGTACCAACTTGCCCCCTGCAAACCCCACAATCACGCCCAAACGGAGACGCGAGGTCGCGCAATCACCTGCCCGCATACCCCATCTGCAGATCGCCAGCAAACAGCCAACATGAGAGACCTTCTTAACTCGCTAATCCTGCCTCCGGAGCAGCAACAATCCCAAGACAATTTTCACAATCCCTCTTCAAATATTGATTCGAGACTGCCTTTCTTTTCGAGCTCAGCACCCATCGAGGAACAGTTGAAGGAGGTGAAGATGGAGCTGGAAACTACCCCGCCGCAGGTTCCACCGAGCAAGAACGTCTTCTCGATGGCGGAGTTTGAAGCTATGTATGCGAAGTCGTACGAGGAAGAGAAGCTTGCTGCCGCTGCGAAGAAGCAGCCACCGTCGAAGAAGATCAAGTCCACTAACAACGAGCCGTTGGCTCCTGTAGCCTTGTCCGCTCGCAGCTCCAAGAACACGGTCGAATTGCATGAGAAGCTGCAGTTTTATGGAATCACGCAGACCCTCGAGTTTGGTGGCAGCACTCTTGAAGGTTGGACTGCTAAGACGGAGATCCTGGGGGAGGTAGTGGAGGAGAAGAGACTTTTCAGCAGCAAGCAGGAGGCTAAGGAAGTTCTTTCTGGGCGTGCACTCGAACTCGTCAAGAGACTGGAAGCCGAGGGCAAACTTTCGAAGCCGGGAAAATCGAAGAGGTCAAAGTCTGCTGCCTCAACGGTTGATGCGCAAGAGCAGGAGAAGCCAGAGCCTGGTCCAAACTATATTGGACAACTGCTTGGTATGTATGCTTCATGCTTCCTCTTTTTCTCACCCTCCTCTTCTCTACCATTTGATTGGATACTTCGACCATCAATCGTGTTGCGTGTCTGAAGGTTTATATGCTAACGACGATGGTCAGAGTTTCAACGTTCGACCAACTCCACACAACCCACCTACCAAGATTATGGACTCGGCACCAAGTTCGCCTGCGTCGTCACTATTGAAGGAGTGCCCGAGACTTTTGGCTCAATAAATGATCTCTTCACCTCCAAGAAACTGGCTCGCCAGAACGCCGCCAAGTGTGCCGTCGAACACTTCAAATCTACTGGCGCCTGGCCTGAGAGCTTCACCGACGTTGGTGGCATCAAGAAGAAGAAGAAAGTCCAGCCTTCTGAACCCGGAGCCATATCTCTAGATGGAATACCAATTGGCCCATCTCCCGCCCAAAAGGTCGCTCCATTGGCAGCAGAGCTTGGCCTCGGAACACCACAGTGGGAATACGAGACTGCTACTCACCCTCAGGCTACAGGCATGACCACAGTCGCCTGTCATTTCAGGAACGGTGGTCCGCATGCTGGACCGATTGGCGAGGTGCGCAATGTCTTTGGGAGGAAGAGAGCTAAGGATGAATGTGCACGCCTCGTGGTCGAGTACCTCGAGCAGCTCAAAGATCAGAGGCTGAGCTACGGACGCAAGATGCTGGAGAGAATCGATAATGCTGATGAGGTTGTGAGTGCTGGTGCTGAACAACCAGACAACACGAAGATGGTTAGAGGCTCGGAGAGCGAGGACGAGTTCCATGATGCTGAGTAGAGCGTTGGGTTCTCATATCTTGTCCAACTTTACTGTGGACTTTTTCACTTCTCGGACGACTTGATGGGTAGTTTTTCATGATTTACGATCTTTATGTATAGCCGGGCGAATGGGTAAATCGACTAACAGGACGATACAAGGTATTGGCGACATCTTCAAGAAGGCTGCCAATGCATACTTGGCACTCTCTAGGAGACAATGATTAACGAATACAACACAACTTCACATCCAAACCTTAAAACCAATATTTCCCACATGAAAAAGTCTAATTATATTCCTACATATTGGTATCAAAGAGCGTCGCGAATTATTAGGTCGTCAAGTCATCGCATCATGCCCCTCTCTTCCCCTTACGTCCCCCACCGCACATCTCCACCTCATACATCTCTCCAATCCCTCTTCCCAATCATATCCAAGATTGCCTGCCCATGTCCCACTTCCAATGCAGAGTCCTTCCTCCCCTCCCCACCAACGCCAACGCCAACGCCCATCCGAGCACCCACACCAGTATCATCTCCGAACCCAGTCTGCAATTTCCACAGTCCGTTGTGCATCTGCCCATCGTGCAGGACGCCATGTCCGGCGATGGCTTCTTGGTGCGTCGACGGATGGGAGTGGAAATCATGCTGTGTCTGCTCCGCAATACCTTCAAAGCGCGAGATCAGGTCCTGGTACGCCCAAGTCGGCCGTGTCGGGTAACAGGACTGCATCTGCAATCCCAACCCTAGATCTGCAAAGTCGGCGTCGGCGGTGTGCGAGTCGTGGTGTGTCGCATGTTCGAAGTTGTCATGGGCAGTGTGGTCGTATTCTGCGAGGGCATGCAAGGGGTTCGCATGGGAGTTTAAGGACGGGGTGTGCAGATGCGTTTCGTAAGCGCCGAGGTTGATGGCGGGCTCGAGACAGATGTTTATGTGGCCGCCTGTGAAGTCGAGGTCGTTGGCGTTGTGGTAGTCGTGGGGATGCGGGTGCAGTGAGGAGTCATGGGAGTGGGTTAGACTGGGTATGGAATGTGTTTGTGAGTAGTCTGTTGGTGCCGTCGCTGAGTTCGGGTTCGAGAAGTCGGACATGACTTCTAAAGCACTCGTGTTCAAACTTTCTAGATCCAAGTGCGGCGGATGGGGAAATGGGTGCTGCGAGAAGTCCAGGGGTAGCGAAGTGTAGATGGAGGTTGCTGCCGCCGAGGTCACCATGTCGGCCAGGCCCTTGTTGTCGGAGTGTTCGTGCTTGATCCACCGTTGATCTTGCAAGTTGCGGAAGTTGACGACCCGCCATTTCATCTTCCCGCTCTCGTTACTTATCTGGTGAAATCTCCACAGAATGGTCAGTAAGCACACGCTGTCACCAGTATCCCTCATTGTGCCCCAAATGTCTTGCATTGCAGTCAGATACTGCAGTGAGCGACGGACACTCATCTCCATCTTGCTTCTCTGACTCGTCTCCTCGCACCTTTTCGCTTGCCTCAACTCGCTGCTCAATTTCGAGGTTCGCTTGACCCAGAAGTTGCTACCGAAAGGAATGAGAGCATGGCCCGTCTTGTCGTCGTAGCTACATTTGCCAATCGTCTCCATATTAGATGGACCTTCTTTAGGCCCCTGGTCCGCAAGTTCGCCGCTATCGTAGAAACGTGTCCTGCATTGCAAAGAGTCGTAGGCGGACAGGTCTTTCGAGCTCTTGAGGAGGAACTGTGTTGATAGCTCAGCCCCTGGTGGCTGCGGATCTGTCATGACTTTGATGGAAGCATCGCAAACTAATACTTGACGGTCCTTCCAACCTTCAGCTCGCATGAACTCGAACTCTCGATATTGTTTCTGCCAGGAAGAAAGATCAACGACGTTGAGATCTACGTGCCTGGATGGTTTGGCTAACTGACTCAGGTAGTGTGTCGGGTGTTTCTTCTCGTCTGAGATCCACAAAGCAAAGTCGGTCACAGTATATGATGGGTCCTCTTGTATTGACTGAAGCTTACCCAGACCATGAGACGATGAAGGTAGATAGTCAAGTCCGTCCCATAGGCCGGCGCCGGCTTGTGAAGGCGAGCCATATCTTGAAGCCGATGAACCAAGTCCTTGACGGCCGCGTAGGTGGTTGAGATGCGAACTGGCGTGGCGTGACCTCTTGCTTCCCATATCCTCCGTCGACATGTAGATTGCAACTGTTGACGTCAATACTTTATCCAGAAACACGCTCAAGGAATGCTTACTGTTCGGTTGATCGATGAAGAAGTTCTTGAGGACTTGAATATGGCTCGATACCTGCTTCCTTGTTCGAGGCAAACTAGTCTCCTTGTAAATGGAATCTGCTACAAGCTCATTTCGACCCCGGAGCGAGCCATCATGCATAAGCTTGCGGCGACCCATGGGAGGCCACCGTACTAAGGCTGGATGGCAGTGAGCTGGACGGGTTTCCAACACTGGAAACGCGACACTGACATACCTCTGAAGAAAGCTTCCTCCATGTTGTCTGGCCATTTCAGCTCCCTCTCTTTCGCGTTCTGTGGCTGTCGGTCTCGGTACTTTCGATACTTCTCGCATCGTTGTAACGACTGCAGTAGTCTCCTTGTTTCGTAGCTGATCTGATCTTCCGACTTCTCACAGCTGAGCTGAGCGACGAGGTTACTACTGAAGTAACTCCCGCCTGACCTATGCGTATAGAAGTTTTCAACAGGTGATGAGGAACGCTTCCAAGAGGATGATGGATCGGCATAACCGTGACGTCTGTTGCCTGAGCGTTCCTGAAGGACTCTACTTGGTATGGACGAGTCCGGCTTAGGCAGAGCTGGAGCGTTCGACGGCAGTACGCATGAACGCTGATGGAGTTCCATTGGTGTGCGGGAATGTTATGCGGCTGAAAAGAATGAAAACCTAAGAATGTCTGAGAGAAGGAACGTAGAGAGTTGGAGCAAAAGAATGACTGTCAGAAGAGAATGTGGGTGGCAAGCAAGAAATGTAGGTGAGAATCAGATCATGATATAGCGGGTCTAGACAGCCAGTCAGGAGGGGACGAGTCGCCTCGAGAGGGCACCGCAGGTTACCACTGAGGTGGAGCAATCACTCTGGTGACAGAACTTCAGGTTGAGATTAGGCTACCGCACTACGAGAGAGTCAAGCGTTGCCACCACCATTTCGCTTGAAGCTGTAATTTCTTCCTATGATTTTTATGTATAGTTGGAATGTCAATATTGCTGCATCTGTCATGATTAGCAAGGTGAGCAAGGGCACAATAGAGTGCCGACCATTTGTGAGGTCATCTGATTGGAAGAGGTCCTGATCGCGGTCCAGTGCCAGGGAGACGCGGCACGGGAATGCTCTGGTGGTTGAAGAATGTCAGCAGGCGTAAACAGTATCCATGTTACAGGCGCCTTGGGTCGTGGCAGACGAGCGTGTGAGATCGTCAAATGTTTTTCGCGTTTAAGACATTATGAGCAAGGCATTAAACGCGCTGTGGTAGCCATGCGTTTGATTCAGGCCTGTGTTGGCAGCGAAATCTCCTGTCGCGGGGAGCGAAATTTCCAACATCGTGTGCCAAGGGGCGTGACGCTAATGTCTTAAGTGTATGGCCGAAAGGGCGACCCCCGATAAGGCTCGCGTTCTGACTAAGAACGCAAGGGGTGCAACAAAGGGTGTGTGGTGGTGTCGCGCCTCGATATTACCAGAACACGCTTTCAACCTTCATCTAGATCTTCATTGCCTGCAACGTTAAATTTCTTTCGACCGCCACCAGTGAGGCGTTGGAGCGCAACCTTGTTAGTTTGCGAACCAACCTTCTGCTGCATCTTCTCAAGCTCCTTTTCAGGATCATCGCTTTCCGCCTCTGCAAACGCCAGGACGAGCCGTCGACCTAGCAAATGAGTTGAGGAGAGGGCCTCCATTGCCGCGGAGGCTTCCCGTTTTGTAGTAAATTCGCAGAAGCCAAAACCGCGTGACTTTGCATCGAACTTCTTAGGGACCCTAACGGATCTCAGTTGTCCATAGGGGGCAAAGAGGGCTCTTAGGTCCTTTTTCTACAGGACTGTTAGCAACTCTAAGTGCAAGGATGATAGAAAAACTTACGCTGGCTTCGAAAGGCAAATTTTTCACGATAATCTTTGTGCTGGCGGCCGATTTTGCAGCGTCCTTTTGTCGACGCTCTTCGGCAGCGTCGGCTCCCTTGTGCGACGCCCTTATAGTGAGCTGGTAACCCTCTAGGCTGTACCCATCCATGACCTTCGCTGCAGAGGCAGCGCTCTCGGCGTTGTCGAATTCGACAAAGCCAAAACCCATGGAGAGGACCCCACGTTTAGGATCAACCTTGGTTTTAACCTTTGCACTTCTGAAGCCAGATAATGGGGCGAATGTTTCCCGGAGACGATCGGTCGTAGTGGAGAAGTTCAGGTTCCTCACGTAGAGAGTAGCTGTGTTGGCGGACGATGGAGGTGCATCCTGTAGCAGATCTTTTGCGGAGAGCTTGGTAGTAGCATTGTCGGCGGGCAAGCTCTGCGTAATAACAGCGGCTGAGACTCCAGCTTTGAAGAAGTCTTTCGGGGCCTTCTCTAGGAACAAGACCGAGTCTCTGACCTTCCTATATGCGAGCGACTGGAACGCAGATTTGGCTTGCGCAGCGTTCGAGAACTCAATCACTGCACTTAGGCCTGCCGGGGGCATGAGAAATTTGGTGATTGTGCCGTGTTCAGTGAATAGGCTCTTCACTTCGTCGGCCGATGTCGCATGAGGGATATTCTTCACCAAGATAGCAGTGTCACCCTTCGCACTCCTCTTAAAAGAATCCAAGTCGACACCGTTTTGAGCAAAGTACGACTTCGTCTCCTGAATGATGTGAGTCTCCGCATGAGCCTGCTTGACCGCTGCATCCGAAGACGTCGGATCAAGAAGCTCCGCTTTGGTCAAGCCGAGCCGATTTGCCACTGTTGACATTACAGCATCAGCCTATTCTCAATTAGCATTTGTGGGCAAGGAAAGTTTCAGAAACATACATTGAGATAGAGCGAGTTCCAGTTGAACGTTGTACTTGCGGCATCTGCCTTCTTCTTTATTTTTCTCTGTTCCTTCAGTGGCAACTTTGAAATGGCGAATTCATCCAGGGCAATGTCTTTCTTTACCCGTGCCGATATGACGTGCAGAAGGCGGCCGCGGAAAATCTTCCCATCATTCTCGAGATAAGCTGAAACGGCAGCTGCTGGGTCCGAAAATTGGAGGAAGGCGAATCCTTTCCCTGCGCCGGTACTCTTGATGATCGGAACATGTACCTGTCTTCTCTTAGCATTTGCCATTGTATTTGCGGGCAAGAAAAAGTTTTCATGTGTTCGCCGAATCAGATAAGAGAGACATCTACTAAAATACTCTCCCATGGACCTCATGTGCATAGCATCAGTTGTCCCTATCTTTGGATATTCATCACATCGACGCGGGTAAGAAGCGAATGAAAGCACGTCGATGCTTACCTCTTCCAGCTGTCCGTACTCCAAGAAATGTTCGCGCAGGTCAACCTCCGAAATGTCGTAAGAAAGGTTTCGCAGGTACAGTCTGCCGTTCTCGCGAATCTTGTCCTCCTCAGATGGGCTAGAGTCATTCGTGGCCTCTTCGACATCTACTTGATTTTGCGCTTCATCAACTTCAATCTCTGCCGGTTGCCCTGCCTCGTCACCAGCATCCTGGTGGTCCATCTCTTCGTTCTGTCGTGCATCCGTATTCTCATTCCGGGTTTCCAGCTCTAGCGTCCGCTTTGTGCGTGATCGAAGCCAATCCATATCTGACATCGGCCCTTGGTTCTCCTCTGCAGCATGCTCACCCACCTCTTGATCAACTTCCTCGACATCCCCCTTCTGCTCCTGTTTGTTGCCGGCAGGTACCGTCTGCGAGAGTTCTGCCGTTCTTCGAGTCTCTGCGGTCGGTTTAGACGATTTCGCATCTTTGCTGATGGTCTGGTACTCCTTATCGCTTTCCTCGTTGGGAGCAGCGACCTCCTCCACAGTACCAACAGCTGGCGCTAGTGCTACATTCTGCGCTTCCTCGTTGGCCCATGCTCTTGTTTTCGAGGGCGGCTGCATGACGTCGAGGAACTCCTTCAGCTTTGGATCTTGCTCCGCCTCGTCATCTTCTCTTTTGCGCTTCGACGATTTCTTCTCTTTCGGCGGTGGGACGTAGTCGGTGATCTGGGGCGCGGTCTTCTCCTGTCTGATCTGCTTGCGCGATTTGGGAAGTCGCTCGTCCGCGATCTAAACACTATTTAACTTCTAGAAGGGGTTGTACGCCCTGCGCACACATACCGGTCGCGCCAGCTCGACGTAGATCCGTGTCATCCGTATGAACGACTTGTTGAAGTACTTTACGGCCTTGCTCGCTTCGTCCGCTGTTTTGTATCCGACGTAGCCAATCCTCCGCTGCGGGAAGAATTTGACATCCGTGACTGGATACTTGGCGAAGTGCTTGCGAAACTCGGCCTCGGTGAACGTGGGCGGCAGTCCGCGCACAAAAATACGCGAAGACTCCATCGTGAACTCGGTCAGAGCTGTGGCCTGCTCGAAGGTGGGTGGAGTGGACGTGGTGGTGTCTCGCGCGCTCCAGAAATTTTCGCGATAGGGCTGGCGGCGGTTTGAAGCGAGACCCTCGGTGCACTAGCCGCTGTTTGGGCCCCCGCGCGGCCTCAGCGCCCTTCAAAAGGTGATCAAAACGCTGCCCGAGCCCCCGTCCATTCGACACCACCAGCGACAGCCGAGAGCATAGCTGCCTGCATACCACGTATTAACTTTGCACCTGACCTGCCCGACTCAGTGCTCTAGCAATTCAACCCTTTCGCTCCACCCTTCCTTCACCATGGCGAGCGAGAAGTCAGATACGCTTGTCAACAAGCAGGAAGGTACGTTTGCGCCTGCTTATGCGAGGTGAGAGAGTTTGCTAATGTATTGTGTGTAGCGCAGATCAAGTCTGCAGACATGGTGCGTAGACTGTGGTATCTTGAAATTGGGAAACACTAACACCTTGTACGACAGAGTGAGGAGATGCAGCAAGAAGCAATTGAAGTTGGTGAGTTTCAGGGCGCTTAAAGATAGGGGAGGGGTCTCTGCTAACAAGTCTCACAGCGCAGTCCGCCATGGAGCAATTCAGCATCGAGAAGGTATGTTTTCAAAGCAACTTTCTCCAGTGATCGACGGCAACATCTATTGATGCGCATCACATATGTTGTAAGCTGTGCGAGCTGAGCTGACACATAACAACAGGACATTGCCCAGTACATCAAGAAGGAGGTAAGACGCCTGCAATACCTCTACTCTACGGCATTGTAGATACTGACCCAGCCAGTTTGATAGCCGCAAAGGCGCGACATGGCACTGCATCGTCGGGCGCAACTTCGGAAGCTTCGTCACACACGGTAAGTTTATCAATATTGCAGGTCAAGTGACATGTAAGATTAACTCCAGCGCAGAGACGAAGCATTTCATCTATTTCTACCTGGGACACTGTGCCATTCTCCTCTTCAAGACGCAGTAGGCCCGTATCGTCGAAGGAGTATGGTACTGGGAATGATCGCATCGGATCACTGCTTCTGCCATTCGTCCTGATCCCACTATCTCGTCAAGCGGCTCTTCGTCATCCTTCCTCTCCAACACCTCTATCAATTGCTTGGACAATTGTTCGAGCTGCATGCTTCTCTTGAAGCTTTGACCTGTTCTCATTGCAAGCGGCTGGGAGTTGAGGCTTTCAATCGTCATAATGATATCTTGGGGTATGAAGTCGTAATGTCAATGATTCCCACGAGTCTCCTTTCCAAAAGTTTGGATCTTGAGGAACATCATTATACAGAATAGAGAATTCTCATTCGCAGCCATGTCAGTCCGTTCTGCAGTTGTGCTTGCTGTTGACTTCAGACGTGCCTGTGTGGTTCAATTGGCATCGATACCCAGACATCCTACTTCCGATCGCAATATCCACACCTCGACGTATATATGTAGCTGGGGATCTCCATAGGTATCAAGTGACCTCCAGCTGCTGCGTCCATTTTTCTGACCCGCATGAACCCACGCGGGGCAATTTCACCCCACACTTCGTATCTTTCTTGCGTACATGTGCTGCTCCGTAGTGGTGGAACGAAGCACGAGCCAAGTGTGGCTGAGCTGGTGCTTGCGTCACGTACAATTGGCGCCGAGCATCTTTACCTCATGTCAAGTGCAACCCATCCACCTGCCATGTCTCTCCACAACCAGCCTGGCACTTCCTCCTCCTCAACCCAGCAAGAGACACATTACGACTATCCGCATCTCTAACCCCGCGGCCGAATCCGAATTGATAGAACAACAAGGCTCTAAGAGCTAGGAGACAAGATGTTCTTCTTCTTCACCTGCGGAACGCACAGTATGTCTCTCCACGCATCGCATGATCTGCCGCATTGTCCAGGACCACCATCCATACACATATATTCCAACCACCACCCTCCGCATTCAATCGAAAAATAATGGAAGCAAGACGACCTGCTAATAGCATCCAGCCTTCACAAACCGCCTCGCCGGCGCCGAGAACCTCACAGTGCAATGCCAAAACTGCGGAAACTTCAGCGGCCACGTCGTAAAGCGATGGTACATCTCCCCATTCCCTATTCCCCATGCCCCATACACCAAACACCCACCAAACATGCTCCAATCTCAACCTGGAACATCCATCTAACAAATAGCTTAGGGAATGGTTCACCTTCTGCTTCGTCCCGCTAATACCCTTCTCGCTGAAGCCGTACAAGGAAGTCGGCTGCCACATTTGCAACTTCTACCAGGACATCAAGTACCGGCCGGACGTGCAGGCGCAGCTGGGGGGCGGACAGCAGCAAGGGTATGCGATGGGGCCGCCGCAGGGAGGACATGGACCGCCGCCTGCGGGTGTGCCGAATCATCCGCAGTACAAGTGAGAGGCTGAGGAGTAAGAAAAATTGAAGGGGCGACGAGTGGATGAGCCCGCGAGGCTGTGCGATCATGGCTTGTGAGGATAGCACGGCATGATTAAATGATTTGGGAGACGGACATTGTTGGATGGACACACAAAGTGCAGCAGTACATTGGACTGGATAGGGAGACTCTGCAGACAAAGCAGGTGCAAAAGGTGCAGCATGAGTCTGGGAGACGCATAAACAGCCTGGCGTTTACGGGAGATACCAGCATCAGTCACTTTTCTTCTTCTTTGGTTGGAACACTATTGCTAGGATACAAAACCTCAAATTCAGCATGTTCTACTTTCTACTCTCTACGCTAAAACAAAACCTGCTTCTCTGTGTAGCCCAATAAGAAGCCTGCTCAACGAGGAATACCAACTTCGACATCAAACTCTCTCAAACCCAACTCGTAAGTGTGCCCACACCATTCCACTGAAGTCGTTCACGTGCCTCTTCAGCGAGCGTTACCCTTTCTCTGATCCGCCCCAGTCAAGTCCACCTGCTCCCTCATGATCATCTTCGCATCTGGACTCCTACCCCTCTCACCACCCATCGTCCCCTGTCTCTTCCTCTTCATAATCGGACTCTCAAAGTCCAGCTCAGGCAACGTGCCACTATCGATCGTTCCACTGCCCGCGTTGTCGTCAAAGCTGCTCGTCGTATCACCAAGCGCGCTGAACAGCTGTTGCCCGATCCTATCCAAGCTGCTCATCCCACTGCGGTGTCCAGGCGCAAACGGCTTCGAATCGTCGTTCGCATTCAACAGATTCTCGACTCGAGTATTGGGCGACGTTCTGTTCGGCGTGTTATGCGGGACCTTGTGCTCGCCGGCTGGCGTATCCAGGGCTGGCAATAAGCTCTTGTCATGGCGGACGTCGGGAAGTCCATGCGTTGGCGGATTGATTCCAAGACCTTCTTTCCTCGACATGACACTGCCATTCTCTGCTGGCAGCGGTGCAGGGCTGTTTTTCCCCATGGCATGGGCCTGCGTTCGGCTGACGCGAGACATACTGGAGTAGTTTGATGAAGGATCTCGCATCTCGACATCTGACCCGCCGCCTACAGAGTATCGCAACAGCGGAGGATGCAGGCCAGGCCCTTGCATGAATTGGAAAGGCGGCGGGATGTGTGTTTCGATAGGGAATGGCGTTGGAACGCGATTTTCCTTTCCACTCGCACCAGAAGGATGATACATAGAGGTAGGTTTGCTGACATCGCTTGCGCCTCTCTTGTCGTCTTTCCTCGCAGGAGAAGCTTTGTTGAAGCTATCGCGTAAGTGAGGATAAGATGCAGTGCGCGCGAGAGCAGCGGCCGAAGGCTTAGTGGACGCCGGCAAGCCTGAGCAATCCGCTCTTGAAGCAAGTATATGAGGCGTCGGTGGGCGTGAACCAAGCTCTTGGGAATGCACATGTGGGTTGTGACCACCACTAAGTCTTTTCTTGGGTGGGCTCACGGCTTCCATTAAGGCACTGAATTGATCGTCTCTGAGGGTCATGACCACTTGCCGGTCTCCTGCTGTTGTGTTTGTACCTCTCCCAGTCGATGTGCGAGTGTTCCAAGGGGGCCTAACTGTTGAAGACGCTGGAGAGGTGAACATCATGTCTGACATTGAAATATCGGTGGCCATATCAGAAACGCTTCGTTGCGTTGACCAAGTGTCCATCATGTTGACGTCTTCAAATGGATCGCCGACGGAGGCGTTCACCGAAGCACTTGAGTTCCCCATCCTACTCTGGTTGCGTTCAGTCATTGGTGGTCCCGAAGTTCCATCATGGTAAGGTCCAGGTGCTGCCTTGGGTCTCGCAAATGGCTCAACATTACTTGGTCGAGATATTGACGTCCTGGAGCGCATCCCATATGATGGATGCATCTGGCTGTCTTGAGCCTCATGGTGCAAAGTCCGATGCATACCAAGATCGTACGGAGTGAATGACTGGGTAGCAGTAAGGGCAGGAAGGTACAAAGGATTTCGAATGGGCCAGGAGATGCCGGCTTGCTCAAGGACATCTATGACTAGTCAATTAAACAATGATTCTTGAACAAGGCATAGCTTGCCTGTAGAGCGAGTTCAACTCTGGAAGAGGTCGCATACCTTGAGGAGCATGCTGGAAAGAAAAACAGACGATTTCATGTGTGTCACTCGTTTCGAAGTCACCAGGGTTCGTACTGTCCTTCCCAATGAGTTGCTCCGATAGGAACACCTTGATCCTCCCGTCATTGTCTCGAGCGTCCCATGAGCTCTGCATAAGGATGTTCTGGCGGAATGGCGGGAATGGCAGAGGGTTTTTCTTCTTGCTGGACTGACGCTCAGGTCCAGGGCGACGTTTTTCGTTCTCTACGTTTGGGATTAACAGTTGTTGATGCATGCAGCCGTTACGGTCTGGCACAAATGGAGACTGATTGGCTAGGAATGATTGAGAACTGGAGGTGACGTACCGATTCCTTGAGGCCATGTCGCTGATAGTTCGTAGTAGTCATGACTGTAGCCCATGAGCATTGGCTGACATGTATGTGCAAGCCTGCTGGTTCGGAGCTCACTAGACTCTATTGCCCTCTACCATGACTTGAACAGTATACACCACACGCTGATTTGCCTTACGTCTCGATTCGATGATAGCGGAAGGTTTTGTTTTCGCCGTCCAGGAGTGGAGGGAGACACGGAACGGTGTGCCGACTGGTAGGGATACGATGTAGCATGTTAAGGTTGGCAGCTGGCGTCCATCTGCGCGCGAAGTCAGCGAAGCTGGAATACATTCCCATGGGGTAGGACTCAGCTTACATTCATCGCAAGCAACATAGCAGGCGGTCTTGAATTCCTGAATTGGAACATGAATGTCCCTTTGGAAGAGGATGACGTCCCAGTTCTCAAACCGCATGGCAGGCGAAGCTTGAGGGAGGAGGACTGGACAATGCTCTGCTGTTGGAAATGGAAGAGTAAGAAGTGCCTGCACACCTCGTGAAGTGCGAGATGGTTGAGGATCGTGCCTTCCATTGTTTGACCAGCTACCGAGGGAAGTCGCTACGGCTAAAGCCTTGTCCCGTCGTCTCCTCGAGTAGCCGTGACGCAAAGAGGATTCAATGGACTTGAATAACGTCAGAAATAAGGAGAAGGGGTTTTATCTTGTTGTGGGCTACTTGACCTCTTTCGGTCTCGTTATGCTTACACACCTAACACAGAAACAGTGACAAGAAAGACAGAAATGAATCTCGAACACCAGACTCGCGGGCCAATGCAACCTCTAAAGCACGCACTAAGATGCGCACACAATCCCTGACGACCTTCGCGCCAGACGCCATGCTAATGGGATGCAATGTCTCCATGCAAATGCTCCACTGGTTCCCAATAAAGAGGAGCGGTGATTAAGGCCATATAGTGCCGACATGGGAAATGCTGCGATGCTGTTTATGCTGCGGGATGAGGGTAGCCACCATTTTGTTCGCGTCCTTCACCATCGAGACCGTTGTGCCGGTTCTGGCTCATGTTGAGTTCGGTGAACTTATTGATGATGTTGCCATCTGCCATTCCTGGTGCTTCTGGAGAGAGGCCTAGAGGTATGAATTGTTGCGCGAAGGGTACTTGACCGCCTTGCAAGGGGTAGGGAGAACTGCGGAAGAAGATGTCAGCAAAATTGATCCTCAAAGATACGATAAAACAAGCGGCCACGAAAGAAGGCTCGAAAAACGAACTCGAAACTCGACAGGCGCACCAAATGGAAACAAGGCTGCTACAAAACAAGGCATAAAGGCAAGGCAATCAAGCACAAAAGTGGAGAGATCTAGTCGAATTAGAGACGACCAAAGACGGCCCAAATACGGCACACTCATGAAAGTAAGAAGCTCCACCGCCCATAGTCAAGACATGACTGAACTAGCTACACCCAGTAACCCTCCCGAGTAGAAGCTAGTCGAAATACCGGCAAGCAGTTGTTGTACAGGTTCCTTTCTACGGCCATATCCAATCGGCGAAAGTGAATATCGTAAATCGCTTTTGTTAACCACCCAAAGTGCTGGAAATAGACCGATGTGTCGAAAGTCGTGAGGGGCGTAATAAAGGAAGTCGTTCGGTAGCCAATCAAGAAAGATCATGGAGCGCGCAAACATGCTGTGAAGGGGACAGGGAAGGAATGTGCTTACTGCTACAAGTTAGTATTAGTCAGTCTGAGGTGCTGTCTTCACTTGCCTTCATGGGCGCAAAGTTGCCATAGGGGTGGCTCGGTGGCATGCCCATGGCAGCGCCTGGGTAGACTGGCGGTGGTGGGGCGGGGCGGTAAGGGGTGCCAGCAGGGCCCGAGTTGTTCTGAGATCGACCCCAGGAGAGACGGACGCGCGAGTTGCCGATGGGATAGCCTTGCATCTGGTTTATTGCCATCTCCGCAGCGTGACGCTGCACGAATTGGACGAAGCCGCAACCCTTGCCTGGCGGGATCTTGACGTAGGTAATTTCTCCGAAGCCCTGGAAGAAAGATCGAAGTTCGTCCTCGGTGACGTAACCAGAAAGGCCTCCAACGAAGACAGTAGTGTTGTTTGGATCTGTGAACTGGTTCATGGGTTGGGGGACGCCATATGGGTACATCTGTGGAGGAGCTCCCATGGACATGTAGCCGCCAGCGGGGTTGCCACCACCACCACCACCACCGTGGGGCATACCCATGCCGCCAGGACCAACGGGGCCGCCAGACTTATTCTTCGGCGTAGCAGTGGAGATGCGCATGGGTCGGTTGCCACAGAAGACGCCTTGCATCTCGGTGAGTGCGGACTGTTGATCGGCCTCGCTGGTGAAGCGCACAAAGCCGTAGCCGCGCGACATGCCAGTGATCGGGTCGGACATGATCTTAGCAGATTTGCAAGACTGGTACTTGTTCTGGAACAGCTGGACGAGAGCAAACTCGTTGACCTCGGGACCGAGATCGCCAACGAAGATGGAGAACTCTGGACCACGGTCGTCCCGGCTACCGGAAGCGTGTCAGTCGTTGTATCCATGCACATGTATGATCGATTAAGGGCTACATACCTTCGATCAGCAAGACCGCCCCCAGAAGCCCAGTTGAGCTTGAAGGGTCGGTTGGAGTTGGGAATCAACTGCCCATTGAGGTGGAGAGCTTCTTCAGCTTCGGCAGGAGAAGGGAAATCAACAAAGCAGTAGCCAGCATTGCTGCTACAGCATATTAGCATGTGTATCTGGAAAGTGTCATATTGGCCTGCTCACCCCGAGAACTTGTCTCGGATCATCTTGACATTGACCTGCTTGCCCATATTGAACCAGATGCTGCGCACGAAGTTCTCGTCAATCCACGGCTCCAATTCACCCATCCTGCATTCTCGTTAGCAAGCCACTCAGGAGAGGGACATGGGAGATTGGCGCATAGCGGTGGGTAGCAGAGGGACGTCAAAGCGCCGTGCACCCCAGCCGCAAGCTGTTGCGCGCCTCTAGAGCAGCTACTGACCAGAGTGTTGTCTTGCGGTCTCCGCTCTGGCCATCCGAGCCAGAGCCTGGAGGGCCGCCAAGGAAGCCGCCAGCGCCGCCATCGATAGGCTGGCCGGTCTCGCCCTGCTGAGCTGGAGCACCCGCGCCGGGAGCGCCGGGCTGCTCAGCCGCTTGACCTGTGAATCCGTCGTAGGGAAAGCTCATGTTTGCGATATGGTTACAGTAGCTGGTGCAAAGAGAGGTCGAGGTCGAATTGGGTTCCGCGCGAAGGAAATAAGATTGTGGCGCTAAGTATGATATCGAATCGAAGTGGTGGGAGTAGTGGTGGTGCTGCCGAAGAAGCGATCTGGGCGAGGTTTATATTGTTAGCGCGGGTGCAATAGCGCGATATGGGGTCGCGGCTGCGGCGGGGCAGAGCGAGGGTAGGTGAGGTAAAGGCTCCTGCGAAGGTCCGGGCTGCACTTACCACTGCAAACCGGGGGAGGCTTTCACTGATGAGCGCGAAGCTGGGGGCGCGACTGACGGACGCTGTGGTAGCAATAGCACACGCGCAAAGAGTGGTGGGAGCTGCGGTCTAATCGAGACGCCGAACAGGACTATGATTGCTGAAAGAGACAGCTCCGGTAGGACTGCGACGACAAACTCCGGGCGCGCTTCGAGATTCGAGAGACCGAGGGTGGTGAACGAGAGGGCAGGCCGTGGGTGGGTGCGATGCTCAGTGCGTAGCAAGGTCACTCGCAATCTACGTCGCGGTCAGAAGGTCACGTAACACCAGGGATCACATGCTGGCAGCGACAGCGGGAGCAGGTAGCACGAGCGAGGCGTGCCGGCCAGCGCCGTCGACAGCTCTTTGTCCGCAAGCAGCCTGTATGCGAAGCTGCAGCAAGCTGTCCCACGACGACGCGCGAGCTCGCCCAGCGCCGGAGCCAGATGCGCCGCCGTCAGCCCAGCAGGCCAGCAGCTCCAGGGCCGTTGCCGCGCTCAATTGCACTGCGCGACGACGCCCGGCGAAGCTCTCGCGATGCGCACCGCAGCGGCTTCGGCGCGCAATGCAGGCCCGCCAAGCGGGTCGATGAAAAATGTGCGAGGGGACTGCAACTTACAGAGAGGCCGGACGCGCAGAGAGAAGACACAATGCAATCCCGAAGCCACAAAGCAGGAACACCTCAACGCAAAGGAACACAAGCTGCAACTCCGCACAAAAGGATCGGGGGCGTGGTGTGTGGTGGGCGTGGTGTCGAGGTGATGAAAGAGCAGAGCGAAGCGGGGGATGGATCGCAGGCCCTGGTCCATTTGAAGAGCCCGCGCCAATCCGCTCGCTCAGTCATGTGCGAAAGAGGCGAGCACTGGCGACCGGGGGTGGGCTGAATCAAGCTTTTCGCTGATCCCGATTCACTCAATTAAATCCTGCTGCTCCCAGTGGTTCGTGGCACCTCGCCTCCACGATTTCGCCCCAGATCTGGCCGGTTGAGTGCGCTTCTGCTTGCTGAGGGGGCGCCATTGGCCAGCGTCCTGAGCAATTCGGATGTGCCCCAGGGCTCGACGATATGCACGATCGCGTTATTAATAGCGCAGGAGCCACCCGTGGACCTTCGTCTGCCTGCGAGTAAACAGCGCCCGCATGGCGCTATGGTCACGGCAGCTCGCGAGGGCAGGCCATGGCACGAGCCGGCTGTTTCGAGCCTGCTGAGCGTTTCGACACATCGCAGCACTCCACGCTGCCGGATCGCCATGGAAGCTGGCACCAGAGACGGCAGTGATTTTGTGCCCAGGAGGGGCGTGCAGTGTGGGCAGCACGTTGAGCCAGAAGACGCGCCGAACGCTTCCTCTCCAGCGTTTGCAACTGGCTGCGCGGGACTACCAGTGGCTGCTCGATCTGCAACTAGAGTAACGGCCTGGAGAACGACCTCGCTTTGCCGACCTATCCCACAGCGAGTGGCAGGCTCCGCTCAACAAGGGCATTACAAGGCGTCTCGTACCATGAAGCGTGCCTTCAACTGCTTCCAGAGGAGGTGCTGCATGCAGTGAAGCCAATATTGGAGTCCACAGTACTGGAACGAAGGCAAGTACAAGCACCAAGTCGAACGGTCCCTTGTCCTCTCTTCATCTACCGTGCAACGCGCGCAAGTGCAAAACTGTTATACCCAATATGAACTTAGTATATCGCCTTGGGATGGCTGAGGCATGTCCTCAGCTCCTCCCCACCAGCGAAAAGGGCGTAGAAGTTATGCAATTGCGAGAGTCTGTACGGTAGGAGCTGGTCACTCCAATGGTTGAACTGAGCCAATTCACATGCCAAGGCGCGAGGCACAGCAGGATCAAGTCACCTTTTACGGTATCGTGCATCACAGGCCCGCAAATGACAGTCTGATCACACAGAAAGCTCTTCGAACCCGTAGAACATCATGATATTTCAACCACTAAACGCCGTCCCAGACTCCTATGCTGAGGCAGGGATGCCAGATGCCTCCTGTGCCAACTTGGCCTCCTTCTCCTCGCCGAATGAGTCTCGTCCGTCTGCGAAGACCTTGTCGAAGTCATACTCGAACCACCTGATGTCTGGGTTGAGACCTGCGAACTTCCACTCTCCCTCGACCTTCCTGTACCAGTGGGTGTTGAAGCTGTGAGCATGTCCCTTGACGGCGACTTTGGTGCGGGTCTCGTCTGTGTACTTCTGGTGCGGCACACGAAGCTGGTGGTAGCCGATCATCTCGTCCTCTGAAACCTTCTCCCACCGCGTGCCGCCAATGAAGTGCTGGGTCTTGAGAAGCGGGTTTCCAAGGACTGCGGGGTCAGAAGCCATGGCAACGAACTCATCGGCCGGCATCGCCTCCCAGATCTTGTCGAGGAATGACCGGTAATCGATCTAGCCGCCGTTTAGCCTACTTCGTCTTGCGTGTGTCTGATGCAAAACCTACCCTGAGCGTTGGTGCGATGCACTTGCGCAGCCGGTCCCAGTCCTAGACATGAAGTTAGTCTCAAAATTAGAAGATTAAGAGTCGGAAGGTCCTGCCGTACCTTGCTATCATAGCTATCTGCCCACTCGTAACAAGCTGACTGGCAGCCCATCACATCTATACCATTGTTAGTGACCTGCGGTCCTAAGATCTACGCATTGGCAAGACTAACCGTCAAATGTCGGCTTCAATTGCTGCTTGGCCATCTTGGAAGCTTTTGGAGAACTTGTGCTTTCTGTTGGGTCTCCTGTACGTTTCTTGGAGGGCATATGCAATTCGTATGGCGTAGAATTATTTCAAGAATTGTTCATTCTGTCCGTATATCTTTATATATGAAGCTCGCAGGGCTGTCTTGAGCTTTCCGGAATAGGGCTTCGGGTCCCCACCACAGCTTCGGACCATGGATGCTCATGGGCTGGCCCGAAGTGTTCCACCCCATAAACCTGTGGCCAGTATGGGCGGGTCCCCTACGGCGTGTCTGGTTACAGACGATTGCGGGTGTGCCTGATTTCCTTTGATAGCAGCTTTCGTGCAGCACCAGGACATTCACTGCGCACAGACCCCGTCTCGGAAGCGGAGAGAGCGTCGATTCCGAACTTTCCGCAACAACATCGCGTTTCGCGATGGCTATGTTCGGACTCCATCTTTCTTCCATCAATACCGGTCTGCCGCTGCCGTGATGTCAAGTGTCGTCCGGACTCGCAGCTTTGCCGGTGCGACAAGGCGTCTCCATCAGTCCTTCCATGTGAGCGTGTAGACGCCCAATTACTCTATCGACATGCTCGCTTTACACTTGCGATCTCGACGCGTCGACAACTGTCCATCAACACATTGAATTTCTTTGAGCTCGCTGGCCGAAAGCTCAATGCCTTTGTGTTCCTGTTATTCTCTGAGAAGTGCCGCGGCCGCGGACCCTTGCACGTACAGGAACCTTACAGCCTCCGCAGAATCCCAAATGCCTTCACGTCATGTTGGCCCCAATCTCCCATCTCCTTGCCTTTGGCAGGAGGCGGATCTTCGAACATGCTCTTCGTCCTCGCGATAGTTGTCCTCATACGTAGCGCTGCAAGCACCTCAACGGTCGAAACAACAGGCTGGACGTCAGCCCCCAACTTTCGCGGCACATGGGACATTCTCGTATCATGTGTCCTGACGCTCGCTATCTGCGTTTGGTCTGCACTTCATCTCAATGTCCCCACCGCGGACTCTACGCTCGCGCAGCGCAATCTGAGACGAACGAGATGGATATTATTAGGCATCTTCGCACCTGAATGGGTAGTTTCGACTGCCTTTGCGCAGTATCTGACTGCGAAGTGGCTGCGTCGTGAGATCTCAGAAGACAACAGACACCGCAAAGGCCAAGTGCGTAGCGTACAACACGCAAAGCAGAGGCATATGGGTTAGCTAATATTTCAGGGATCCAATACCAGCTTCGACGATGCAGACCCTCAGGATTGGAGCATCACAACATGTTATTTCGCCACCATGGGTGGATTCACTGTCCAGACAGGCGATGGCTTGTTTGATCGTAGTCCAAGACTGAGTCTCACACCGGAAGGCATTCGCCTTCTTTCCTTTCTTGGCCGTCTGCCGCAAGTCAAAGAACGCCACATCCGCGATAAGAGCAAAGCAGATGGCTTGGCTAAATCGATCGTATGCTTACAAGCAGGCTGGATGATCCTACAAACGATCGCTCGTCTTGCGCAGCACCTACCAGTAACTTTACTCGAGATCAACACGATCGGACATGTGCTTTGCGCCTTGGTACTGTATCTACTATGGTGGTCGAAGCCACTGGAAGTCAAGGATCCTATTACTCTACCTCGAGAAGAATGGATGGACTCTTACTTAGCGCTTATGTGGATGTGCAGCCCGATCAGTAGTTGTGATGGCGACGGTATTAGTGAGATCAGATGCATGGTCTATACTACACCACTGGAAAGACGGAACCTGTCAGCCAGTGCACCAACCATCACGATTAGCGAGGAGCACTCTGAGGCAGACAACGCTCTTAGGCCACACGAGACCCATTTCTCGATCGGATCCAGAGCAGCAAGAGATCCAATGAAATGTGTGCTTCAATACACACCGTTGAGATTATCATCGCTGACCTCCGTATAGTCATTGGACCGCTTGGAGACTTCCGAGTTGGTTCACAGATCAGGAGTCCATCTCCCACGCCATTCGACCATCATGTGAGCTACAAGATCCAAGACAAGACTGTCCAAACAGCACCAGAACATGAGGTCTTCTTCCAGCTACAAGAGCTTCATCACGGCCTCCAACACACCAGACAGTACTGCCGAAGAGCGCTGAGAGATTGTCGTAACCACGAGCCTTTGTCGCACTTTGCAATCCAGCGATGGCGCCTCGCTTGTGCTGCAATCGACGACCTCTGGCACCAATGCGAGGAAAGACCAGGTTACAGCGACTTCTACTTCACGACGTCGAGCTTAGGCACCTTTGTCGGTGAAACAAGCTATATCGAGAGGCGAATGCCAAATTTCCTGGGACTGTCATATCTTGGAGGCGTCAACGTGCATAAGGACCGATTGAAATCCGTTCTCGCTTTCGTGGCAGCAGCGTACGGTGCCCTACATATTGCAGCTTGGAACGAATACTATCCAACTAAGGTCGAACGTCTTCTCTGGATAGTCAGTTCAATGGCTATCGGCTCGTCAGGAATCGCTCTTTGGTGCTTCTTTCTTGCGAAACAGAGTATCGAGTCATTCGATATCTTCGGTACACTCTGGAGTCGGAGTAAAGCCTTTTCTATCATTGGGCGATTCGTCTTCCTACCTCTGTTCGTCCTTGCGCGCATATACCTTGTTGTCGAGGCTTTCGTCAGTCTACGCAAAGCTCCTATAGCTGTATATCAGACACCAGAATGGTCCGAGTTCCTTCCTCATCTGTGATACCCGGTTGGTATCCCATGCTCTTGTCTCTCGCTCTTGGTCGAATACGCCGTGCCTCCTTCCGGTGCTTTATATATCGAGTTGTCTGCTACCAATTGTGGTTCCATCATTAGCGAGACTGATCGGGCGCCTTACGATCGCAAGCTTTCTCGAATGCCTGGATCGTATTTACCACCGGACGTTGAGTTAAGGTCAAGAGCGCAACCGTCCTCGACTTCGAGACGCACATCTCGATACAGTTGATTTCGCTTTCGCTAGGCGCTAGACGTCTACATGTTCATCCCATCTATTCGTTAGTACTGGAACTCGGCGTCTCAAAGTTTCTCGACCGTCGCGATACATCAAATGTCGAAGGATGTAAGAAAATACTAGGCTCTTAATACTGCAAAGACCTCCTCTAACCTGCAACCCACCTGCCCAATCCATCCTTCCCCCCGACACATCGAGACCCACACTCTCACCGTCCGTGCGATCTCCGCCCAGCCTTGCGCATGGGTTTTACGCACGTCAATCTTTCGAAACAAGTCAATCTCACAGCATATGCTGTGCGACACATCCTGATTATGTAACGCGATTAACGTAAAGGAAGGGATGGGGGTCTTGGGAGCCGGAGGGATGTGAGACTGGGAATTGTGAGAGATGATGGAGGTCTTGGGGATCGGTGGAGTTTTTGGGGCCCGTCAACGTTTGGGGGGGATCACTTGGCGGACGCGCGTGGTGGCGTCACATGGCGAATACGAGATCAAAGAGGAGAGGAGGGGTGGGGAAGAGGTGGACGATGACTTGAGCCCTCCATTGATGCTACAGTGAACTGGGGATCTTTGGTAGAAGACTACGCTCCTGTTGTGCTCTGACCATCATGGTACGCTGTCATGTTATTACGCTGTCAAGACCCAGCTTTTGTGTCGTGTGTTCACCCAGTACCCCTTGAGGAATTATTAGTATTGTGGCAAAAAATGACACCAGGCGCCCATACCGTCGCAATTGCTGCTGTACACTACCTGCATATTGCTGACCCCGACTTCTGTCCATTACACCCCTGAAGTGAACCGCACTGTTTCTAGCTCCGTCCATCATTCTCAGAAAAGGCCTTCATCTTCGTCCGGGGCCAATTCCTCTTCCAGATCCTCGGGCATCATGACCTTCTCAATCAGCTTCAAGGCCTGCCCTAGAGGTAGACCAACGACGTTGTCGTACGATCCCTCAATGCGGTCTATCAGAATGGCTCCTGCTGTTTGGATGCCATAGCCTCCAGCTTTATCTGCGCCGTCTCGAGTCTTGACGTAAGCGAGGATGAGGTCGTCGGTGACGTTAGCATCGAACTTGACCATTGTCTCTTCTACGTGCGTTTCCAAGGCGTAGCCCGGATCTTTGGCACTTTCTAATGGTGTCATGACTGCTATTGCCGTGTAGACCTTGTGCATTCCCTCGTCTCTTAGCATGGTCAACATCTGACTATGGACGTTGGTTAGCCTGATTCCTTCTACGGAAGAACCTCGCCCAATGCTCTAGAAGCGCTTCGCAAGCTTGCGATCGCTTCATAGAACGTTCTGCGACCTGTTGAAGCGCTCCTGGAGCATTGAGTAGTCCATTTCCCGGGTCAAGACGTACATATGGTCAACCTCGTTCCGCGGTTTTTCCAATATCTTGCCAGCATGGCTGACGACAATTGTATCTGCCGCAATCAATAATGCCGGTTCACCCTTTTCGGTGTTGTCTATTTCTTGTCTGTAGACTGCCAGTATCTTCTCGGTCGCCGTTTGCAGTACATATTCGAAAGGCGAAAGGCTTTTGGGCAGGTTCTCGGCGAAAGAGGAAGGGACAATGTCAAGATTTACGAGGCCAACCTATAGTATGATCAGCAATGGTTCAGTCCCTGAAGGGATGTGAACATTTTCACTAACCTGCGCAAGGAGTTGTCTTCTTCGCGGCGACCCTGAGGCAAGGATGACGCGTTTGCCTCTCAGGCTTGTGAGAGCAGGTAATTGAAGTGGGAAGGGTGGTCTATTTGGCGGTGGACCGCGCGGTGAGGCTACTGGAGCTGACGCATTTGGGGGAACCTGCGCAGGTCGCTGGGAATTCGCGTCGTCGTAGGATGGCGGGGGTTCAAGCGGGGTGGTTTCGCCGGTTGGCTTCGACATTGCGGAATCAATTGAGGGCTCGAGACAGAGAAGCGACGCAAAGGTGCACGAGTAACCAACAGAGTAGGATATCGAGACACTAGAAGGCGAATACTGCGACTCTTATAGCTGGTCGTGGGTATGAAGTCGTCGACGTCCGCCGCATAAACAACTGTTCAGGCACGCTAGGGGTCCAAGCTCAGCACGCCACCTACCTGATTAACATCCCGACAACGGCAGGCTTGACCTGAAACATTCTCGAGTATGCAGCTAGTCAATAAGACTGATGTGCCGGTAGTACTCGGTGTCGTTAAACCAGCTGGAATACGATGTCTCGCCTATTCTTAGTCCTGATCGCCTTGTTTCGACCTACTCGATCGTCTCTTCCCCGTCTCAGTAATCGGGCACACTATCGAATCTATGCGAGCAGCATCCAAACAGATATCGATATCGTATCAGCCCGGTTCTCCATATATTGAAACGTTCTTGCGAGGAAATGATGGTCGAATATACCTTGTTTCAATTCGGATACGCGTCGTCCGAGGCGAACATGTTCGCAAAGAGGCCGATGTTGTTTAATCGAATACGTGCAGAGCTGGTCAACGGGACGTTCAAATGGCTAAATCAGGCAGGCTAGAAGATCCTACGTCGATTTGGGCAGATATACTTACGTGCAAGTTAAAGTCGGTTACAACCTTGTTTCTCTCAGAGTGGATTGGATGACATTCGGTAGTGGACCAAGTAGTCGTTCACTACAAGACTATCTACGACGAAGAAATGCCTCGACGTCTTCGCGGTTGGACTAGATCATTTCCTCCTTCGGGCGAAGACGAGCATGCGGTCGAAAAGGAACTTCATGAATACTATTACTCTTCCTCTTCTATAACCCTAATTCGACGCTTTCTGACCTAATGTGACTGGCAAGTTCTCTTACCTACCTGTAGAGTCTCAGGTTGCGCGTCTGCTACCTAGGTACCATAGGTCTCCAACTATCATTACTAATGACAAGATTTACAACCGAGGCATCTCGGAACGGGCCCTTGCCTCTTCAAGAACTAAAGCCGATCGACATCATCGCAGATCCACCATATTTGAACCGCCCGATGAAATCTCAACTGCCACTCGTGTGACGAAACCAATGATGGCCCGCTCGTGCCCGAGGCATCTGCAGTACGACCAAGCAAAGAGCTCTTCAGGGTCCGTGAAATGGCCGGCTGTGCCGCCGATTAGTGACTGCAATCTTCATGATGATGCAATTCGCGTATATACGATTATGCGATAACATTTCCTATAAAGACCCTCTAGGCAACCGTAAACCCCTCACGACTACCTCCACGTCCTTGTACTACTCACTTCTACTCCATTGCTCCTTCCTCACTCGAACAACTCAAGTACCCCACCTCGTGTTCTTACCCCTCCCTCACTCATCCCTCACTTCACTCCTCCATCATGGTTCAAAACAAAGGTATCATTTTCAAGCAGGTCCCGTCTGGCTGGCCGGTGCCTGGACAAGATCTCGTAGTGGAGGATCGGCCTTTCGACCTCGAGCAAAGCCCACCTGAGGGCGGAATCACCGCAAAGATCTATTATGCATCCTTTGACCCATACCAGCGAGGCCGCATGCGACCGGCGCACGTCAAGTCTTACGCACCAGCGTTCCAGCTTGGCAAGCCTATAACAAACCGAGTCATCTCGAAAGTCATCAAGTCAGATACCCCGAAATTCCAGCCAGGCGATGTCATCATCTCCTCGGAAGTGTCTAACATTGAGGAATACTCCGCGCTCGACAAGAACTTCGTAGCCAAAGCGAGAAAACTCGAAAACCCCTACAAGCTGGACCCCAAGATCTTCTTAGGAGCGCTTGGCATGCCTGGGCTGACAGCTTGGTCTTCGTTCTACGAGATCGGACAGCCGAAGAAGGGTGAGACGATCTTCATCAGTGCTGCTTCTGGAGCTGTTGGTCAGCTGGTTGGGCAATTGGCAAAGCATGAGGGCCTGAAAGTGATTGGAAGCGTTGGTGACGACAACAAGCTTGACTTCATCAAGAATGATCTGAAGTTCGATGGTGGCTTCAACTACAAGAAGGAGAAGCCTACAGAAGCCCTTGCAAGACTCGCGCCTGACGGCATCGATATCTACTACGAGAATGTCGGTGGTGAACAGCTTGAAGCCGCTCTGAACAACATGAACAACTTCGGAAGGATAAGTCAGTACTCGCCCGCCCAACATATAGTTTACGCTAACAAATCGCAGTCGCTTGTGGTATGATCTCACAGTACAATCTTAAGCCAGACGAGCTTTACCCGATCCGCAATATCATGCAAGTCGTTGCGAAGCGCCTGACTATTCGAGGTTTCATCGTAAGTGACGAGAACATGGGTCCCAAGTACTTCAAAGACCACCAAGAGAAATTGCAAAAGTGGATCGCAGACGGAACTTTCAAGTCGCAGCTAAGTGTCACCGAGGGTATCGACAACGGTGTCGACGGGCTTCTGGGAATGTTCAAGGGTGAGAACTTTGGCAAGGCTGTCCTGCAGATTGTGGATCTGGACAAGGAGTAGGTGTGAGTTTCGGTTGCAGTATTGGCTTATGGCGCGTAGCTAATAGTAGCTGCAGCTTAACCAACGAGTCGAAACTTTGAAGTGTGATATATCCCTCAAGTAGGAATTCACCATTAGTCTGTTATAGTACTCTAGGTTGATTGTTTGCGCAAAACAATTTTTGAAATCATCAGCTACAGCTCCTGCCAGTGCACTCAAGAACACTCTGTTCTACGCGAAGGGCCAAATAGCAAATTATCACACAGGTGAAGGACGTACGAGAGATTCCGTTGCCATCCCTCGAGCGGTTATTCATCGTATACAGACGGTTGTTTCTGTCACGACTTCCTGTAATACTTTTCTACCTTACCAGCGGAATAGTCCAAACGGCTGTGGCTGTCTGGCCTAACAACATTGCCATAACAAACAATAATCAAAGATTTAGATTTGGTCAAGTCGTTGCTATCGCCTTACTCGCACTTCCCGCTTTGGTCGCGGCAGAGGTGTACAACAGTAACTACACACCCGCAAACATACTTTCCACTCATTGAACCTAACACAATGAAGACGCCCGAGACGATACTCACACCGAGCGCTGGGTTGGAGCTCCTCATTCAACCAGTGCACGATATTCTGTCAACAACAAAGAGTCTGTTCTGCATCAAGCCGTCCCTCCCGCACACGACCCCAACGGTTTATATACAACAGTTAGTACGAGAAAACCAGGTGTGATGGTGCTTTTTGGGCTTTTGACATTGAACTATGTTCTTATTGGCGTGCTTTACCCGTTGAGATCGGCTTGGACTAACACGGTGGCTCTGTGCTTCCTAAGCGGCCCAGTAGTACTAAACTACTGGCCTTATGGGTCAATTTTCAGATTTCAGTGGCACTACATCAAACGCAAAGTCGCCGCGATACCAAGAGCCGGAGCATCTGGATCTGTACCGCATCCGCATTAGTCACGTTCCCAAGTCGACCGTACTAGTCAGGCTTCTGACAACTTCTCGAGAACTTCTACGAGAACGCATAACGATTTCGAATATACTGGAGGGATCTCGAGAGGACAAGCGTCACCCGATGAGAGAGAACCTAACCTTGCACCAATTGGTAGACAAGACACCGAGGCTGATATTGCAATGGTCCCACTGGAGCAAAGGCACAGCAATGAATAATAAGATGGTATATGTAGGCCCCGGAGTAGGATTACAGATACCATGGTTCGATAGATCTGGCATGAATACTCTCAGTCGTCAAGTACCGTGCCACCTTCGTGGTGATTGGAAACTAACGTACTTCTGAAGATCTGTCTACTTCGATATCTGTACCCCGAGTCCGGGAGGGCTTGGGGGTTAGGGCCCCGCTAGAGAACTTTCACAGCAAGTCAGAAGATGTTCAAGAGAAGGGAAAGTTTCAATCTCAATACTTTCTACTGATTCATTCTTTTCGTTACCAATCCTACTCTCTCCAAACCTGGTCAGCATCGCGTACGTTATGACTACGAGAGCAAAATACAAGGCTTCAAAAACATACGCACAACGCTTTTCGGTCTTTGTTCATAACATTCGTCATGGAGAATTCCTCTCCTCAATAGCACTCAACGGCCTCTTGTCAGGAAGAACACGACCAGCACTCCCCCTCCTCGCACCACGCGCAGAATGCAAAGGCTCAACTCGAAGCGGTCCCGGATGTAGTATAGGCGGAAGTTGTGGACTGCCTTGCTGCCTTGGTGAAAGGCTGATAGGCACGAGAGGTATTCTATCATCACCGTTGCCCGCGCTTCTGCTTCGCGATCTCGCGCGTGGTCGGTACGAGATGTCGCCTTCTTCTTCCTCTTCGTCATGCCAGCGCTTGGTGCTTACGCCTAAGCTGTGCTCGAATGATGAGGTAGAGGGTGAGAGACCTGCTGAGCTGATGCTGCTCATGCCTCGTCGATGACCGCGGATGCTACGCCCTGGAGAGATACCTCCTGCTGCTATGAGGTTTGTATCTTCACCATACCCGGTCGAGTGGTTGGTTCTGCTTCTCAAACTCGACATCTGGCTCGCGCCCGTGGCATATACGGTGCCGTTCCATACGAGTTCGTCGCCGTCGTGTGCGACCCGCTCATGACCGATTTCGCGGATGATACAGTTGGCTTCTTGTTCAGAACCAGCAGTCATCAAGATAGGGGCGCCGAAGGCCTTGCCGGTTTCGAGAGGCGAGAGTGTGACGTAGCGGTCGAGCTGCCACCATCCCCATAGCAATGACATTGTCGCTACGATACCGAGTATCATCACGCCAACGGCTATTCCTAGAAACTTGAAGTCTGTAAAGTACCATAGCTCCTCGCCTTTGAAGACGGCTGAGAAGCTTTGTTTGTACTTGTCATCTTTTCCTAAAAAGCAGGATACAGTCAGGAATGGTGGCTATTTCGTTACGGGAGGGCAGGCGACTTCAAAAAGCAAAGTAAGATATACGTACCACCAACATCTAATGCCGTTCGGAACGAGAAGTCGTAAGCATAGAGAAGTAGATCTGCAGTAGGGGAGAGCCAACGCAAGGGGCAATTCTCTCTAACGAAATCGTCATATCCAGACCCTTCTTCAGCAACGGTGGTATCGGCATATATCGATGGCCACTGGAATGGATCTGATCTGAAGCCGAGGCGACCATTTGTGCCCTGAAGACGTACAGTCAGTGGTTATGTTGTGGATATAAAGCAGCAGAGGCAGTTTGAAGAATTGCCATAGTTAGCTGAGACCGCATATGGGGATTCTTGGAAGCAGTTATGATGTTACCATCTAGTGTCTTCAATTTATGCACATACCTTTGCGAGAATAGCCGTTGAGGCGAACACATCACCAAGAGCGTAGGTCAGGCCCGTTAGAGGGCCGATCGGAGCCGTGACATTATCTGTACGTGCGTCTGCAGGGGAGGTGTAGTTTCTCATTAGGGTGATACTGTCCAGGGAGTCGGGTTGATCTCGTGTCAACGTTCTGTCGCGGATAGATATAGGATACCAGACAGTAGCAGGGACTACACTGCTGATGTCGGTAGTCAATGTCCCAACACATTTGCCAGCAATGGAGGAAAGGTATTTGGTCGTGATGACCAATATGGGCTGCTCGAAGTCGTAGGTTATGGCCATACTGATGTTGAAGATGGTCGAATTGAGAGAGCGTGGATCCATTAGATCGATGGTTTCGTTTGAGGATTCAAACCCGTAGTTGATGCCAGCGGCAGAAATCAGGCCCTCACATATGCCATTCGGTTGACAGGAATAGCCATTTCCTGGCAATGTAGTCATGTTCCTGCTTAAGATTGTCTTCTGAAGGTTTTTGACGAGACCCTGAGTTAGGTCAAACTGGGTTCCATAGTAACCGTCTTGGATCTCTTGGGCGATATGAATGTTCATATCCACGCGTCTAGCGATATCTTGATCCCTTGGTCTAATTGATCGTTGGGTCAGTGGCCTAGGATAGAAATTAGCAGAACTCAAGAGGACCACTCTTGCTCGTCATCAAGGAGCGCGTCATACGACCGTGTCGAATCGAAGACCGGTCAATGTTGATAACGTGTCAATAACTTTTCACTTACCCAACGCTGACTTTGACAAGAAGAACGATGACAGAAACCAGAGCAACCCGGCGCGCATAGCTTCCAGATTGCAACGCTGGGATAAGGTCCACCGGGTTAGCACCAGCATGTATGTGCTGGAGTCGACTGAGCGTTGTTCCATGTCCTATGCTCCTCCACCAAGTAATAGCAACCCCCAAAGCGAAGAGCCCACCAAGAAGTACAGCAAAAAAGCCTGATACAAGTGACAGAAGAACAGTAGGCTGTACGCTCCACGACTTGACCGGGTCCTGGTTCGCCTTGATGAGAATGACAACCGTCAGAACGATGCACGCAACCAGGAGCGTGAGTGTGGCGAGTATATAGGTTGGCGTCTTATATCGACTTCGGCGTGCAGGGTATCGCTTATCGAGGCTGTCTCCATGAGGCTGTAACAATGATCGGGATGAGCTGTCAGCCATTTTCGCATATCAGGAACTCCATCCCCAAGCCAGCAATGGCTACTTGATGTGAATGTTAGTCCTTTTGAAGGTGTCTAGAGAGGAAAGAGTCAGCACGATTGATATCAGGCCGGTTGTGGCTTAGGCGGCAGCTGCCTGATTTTGGGGGCGCAAGTTGAAGCCACAAAAAGCATCGTGAGTCTTAGTGGCCTCTCCTGCTGCTGGCGCGCCAGTCAAGAATCTTTCGAAGACGACTTTGGCAAATGAGTCGGCATGTCCGCCGGAACACAACGAGGCCGGCCTGAACTACTGCGCAGGCAAATGTGAAGATGCTACCCTCGAAGTCTGCTCGTATTCAGTTCAAGATCGCATACTTCGCCATTGGTTGTGTCCGTTCAGCTTCTGAAGCTCCGCCACCCTTCACGCGACAAACAAGAACCAACAAGAGGCAAAGGTGAGCGGGTTAGACATTGCTCAGAGTCTCCAACATATGGTCCAACAATCGGGTGATGCACAGAAGAGCTATAGACATTCGCTCTGGTCGATGGCTACGCAAGTAGGTATGCTAGCTATCATCGAGATTGAACCCATGTTCGAGACAGGTATAGAAGAGGTTGGAAGAAGAAGTAAACCCCGGGGTTGAGCAATCGCAACCATACGATGGATTCACGACTCAGACGATGAACTTGGTAGAAGACGCTGGAAGTTTGACGTGAGCTGTCCTGTTGGTTCCTGCCGAAGGCGGAAGCAGCTGGCCGCGAGTCATTGTCGAGTCCAATCAATCGCGTCAGCCCTTGAGCCCTTTCCGACGTTATTCCGGCGCATCAATCGCCCTTCACACGCCTCGAGATAACGCAATGCCAGCCATCCACGCTTCTGCATATATGTTACTCTCTCCGCAGCTCTCTATCCCACCCTCTCTTGCCTTTGAACGCTTCCCTTTCCCACCATGAAACCCCTGCCTGATGAAATACTCCTCCACATCATCTCATGTACGTTTCTAGGTCCATACATGTCGGAGATAGCCCCGCAACCCCGCGGCTGACCATGATACATAGACCTCGAGCCTCCTGAACTCGTCAAACTCCAATTTGTGTCTCGTCAATTCCTCAGTCTTTCGAGAGATAACCATCTCTGGAAACAACTATGCTTTGAGCACTCAGTTGCTGAAAGAAGACGCAGACGTCTGCAGTTCAACGAAGCGGACCTCGATCCACGCCTAGCGGAGTTGATCAGAGCTGCTGACAGCATCGCCGGCACATTCGCGACATCGGTACAGGACCCAAGCGCACCGAGCGCCGAGTTGCAAGCCCACCGAAACGAGTCCAAGA
Source organism: Lophiotrema nucula (assembly GCA_010015825.1). Taxonomy (NCBI): domain Eukaryota; kingdom Fungi; phylum Ascomycota; class Dothideomycetes; order Pleosporales; family Lophiotremataceae; genus Lophiotrema; species Lophiotrema nucula. The sequence goes on from ML977353.1 coordinate 318,914, forward strand.
GACGAGCAGCCCTACTCGCGAACTGGGACCCAACGTACCCTGGGGAGAAGATCAACTTCTACCAAGACTTCATACAAAGGCACGCACCTCATAACATAAGCTGGTTCCAGAATGCACAACATGGACATCAAGATGACGACCTCCATCACGAAGCGACGGGTGCCGGCATACTATTTGATGCATCTGGCAGGGCGGACAAGCTGATCGCGCCTTTGGAAGATGGCAGCATCAGCATATGGGATGCCTCTGGGAGCGAAGAAAGACGCGGACGGATCATTGCAAGAACCGCGATTGGTTTGCTTCCTGGTCGGGGCTCAGACTTGGATTATGATACTCGGCTGCGGCAGAGTCAAACTATGATGACCGAGACCGGTGCTGTCGAATGTGTGAGCATTGACAGCAAGCTCAAGAAAGGCTATTTTGCCGTCCAGAATACTCTAAATGAGGTGGATTTGCGTACCCTGCAAGTTGTGTCGAGGACGCCGTACCCGTTCCCAATCACAGCTTTGTCCGAAGCGCACCACTCGACGCCATTGACCGTTGGGACGAATTGGACGATACACCTTCACGACACGCGCAAGCCCCCTTCAGCTCCGGCAGTGGCTCGGACTGAGCTAATCGGTGGCAACCCAGACCTATCATTCTCACGTCTCGAGACAGGAGACTTCGGTGGTCACGTTTCCCTATCACAACCCGGCGCTCTCTCAGTCCTACACTTGCCGACCACGCGAGAATGGGACGGCAACGGCGACATATGGGTTGGTGGCCGCTTCACTAGCTTCCTCAACTTTGATCGTCGATTCTTCCCACGCTTGCGAGGCACAGTGCATTCCGGCGCTCGACTGTCATGCCTTACAGCAATTTCTCACCCTTTCATACCCAATGACCTCCGTCTAGGTCGTCCCTACTCCTCTCCCAGCCTCCTACGAGAAGCGAAGTCAATGCCAGGCTACACTCTTATAGCAGCCGGCGAATACAAAGGCAAAGGGTCCCTCGAGCTCTATGGCCTCTCAGCCGAGCCAACACGCTCAATCAACTCGTCCGACAACCGCACAACACGCAATAACCATGCATGCTACCAGAATAGGCAGACGGCTAGTAGCTCTAAGCTGTTATCAGTAGCACCACATGGCACGCGTCTCGTATTTTCAGACGGCGACGGGAACCTGAAGTGGGTGGAGCGTGACGGCTCAACACCTGTGCGACAGCTGAACATTAATAATGAGATGCATGCGCATGCTACTATGGGCGTGGAAGCTGGCTGGGGCGATATCGTGCAGAAGATCATACCCACGGTATCTACATCTCTCGCTGGTCCGCCATCCGATGTGCCCTTGGGTGAGGACAACCTCATCATCTGGACAGGTGATGGAAAGCTAGGCATGGTTGGCTTTGGTCACTCACCCACTTTCGATGTAAGCAAGTTAGACGGTGTGGCAGAGGAGAAGGAAGTCGAGGAACAAAGGCAAAGGGAGAGAGACTATGGCGCCGAAATGAGAAGAGCCCTTGAGCAGCAGGCAAGAGAACTGAGGTGGTTGAGAGGATATGGACTATAGAATCCTTCCCCATATCTTGATGCAAGCCAATATCAATATGTACAACGAAGATTACATTATTATGGTCTAGATATGCTGTGCAACTAGTACTACAAGCCGAGAGCAATGACTGCGATGATAGCAGCGGCTATGCCTCCCCATGTCGATACTTCGACTCCTGAAGCGCTGCCTGCGAACTCCTCGGGCACGTCTGTAGGTGCTACATAACCTGGGAGGGATCCAGTGGGATATGTCATCGTGCTGCCTGTTCCGTACATTGATGTTGCGTAAGGTCTTGAGGCCTCTGGGTAACCGCTAGAAGCCGGGCTTATCTCGGTCGTAGCATACACTTTCGTGAAGGACGGCGGTGATGGTGTTGCACTAGACGGTTCTGGATACGGGGAGGCTGGAGATTCGACATATGGGGCCTTCAAAGATGCGGCGGGCTGATAACCTGGATTATGTGGCGGTAATGACGGCGCTGAGCTGGATGGTTCGGGGTATGAGGAGGCCGGATATTCGACATGCTGATGCTCCGAGTATACGGATGGCTCAGGGCCTGAACGTTCTGGCGCAGGAGTGGTAGGGTAGGACGGTGGCCCTTCAGTCGCATATGTGAGAGCTCCAGGAGAGGGGTAGTTCTCTGGCTGGGCGCTCGAGTAAGCTCCACCATTAGGATGATGCTCTTCTCCACCATGATGATCGTCAGGATACTCCTCTGGAGAATTGGCCACAGGGTAACTCGATGATGAAGGGTGCGCGCTTTCTTCCCCATAATGCAATGTTGGCTCATGCGTAGCTTCGACAGGCTTGGTGAGTGTGATCGTAGTCGGCTTGTCATAGCAGTGAGTGCACACTGTCACAGCGGTTGTCCAGTCGTCTGGGGTCTCGTATTCGTACGCGCTTGATGCTGGGTGTAAAATAGTGCTATATGTATATGGGACTGTTTTGAGGCCTGTTGAGCAGATATCGACATATGATGTTGAAATAACAGTTGGATAAGAATTGTGTGCAGAAGTAGAGGTGAACTCAGGCGATGCGGAAGCATATGAGTCCTTGCTTGAGTACCCGTAATAATGCACACTAGATGAACTCGAAAGCGAAATGGACTCTGAACCATACGGCGCATACGAGTAGGATGATGTCGTGCTCGTCGCGGTTCTTGTCTCGCTCGTCGGAATGCTGAAGGACGATGTACCAGTAATTGACGAGGTAGATGTTGAGCCATATTGATGATTGGACAATGTGGATGTTGTGGACGTAGAAAACGAAGCAACTGAATAGCTTGAAGGGCTAGTAGTCGACGTACTGGATGACGAAGTTGATGATGTTGACGACATTCTCGAGCCGTAATCCGGCACATCAGTGTCCGATGATGACAGCTCAGACGTAGTCATAACAGTTGCCGAAGAAGAAGATATTGCGGAGCCATAGACAACAGTATTGGTGCTTGACACTGATGAGCCTGAGGTCATCGTGGTGATCCAAGATCCAGAGCTACTTGTCGAATTGTAAGCCGCGGTGGTCGACCAGGAGCTCGTTGTGTTGTAGGTAGAGTAAGAGCTAGATGTGTTATAGCTGACATACGAACCGGTTGTGTTATACTCATATGTGCTAGTGGGTGTTATATATGTCCAGGTCGAGACCAATGTAGTGTTGTACTCTGGAGTCGTGGTCGCATATAAATAGCTGGATACGGAGGTAGCGTTGTACAACAGAGTTGTGGTAGGGTACGCGGGGGTGCTTGTATTGTAGACCATGGTAGTATTCGGAATAGCACTACTCGTTGAATTGTACGCAGTCGTAGTTGTGAACATACCGCTGGTGCTCGAACTCGTGGGTGTACTAGTCGTAGAACTAATCAGGGAGTTTGATGAGCTCGCCGCTGTACAGACATCAATGTTCTTCGGACTTCGATTCTTCTTCGGTGGCAAGGTCTTTGAGCATTCCTTGAGCTCGTTGATGTTGTTGACACCAAGCAGTGAAAGGCGAAGATACGCCGCCGCGAAATCTTCGTTCTGTAGGGTATCAAAGTCTGCGTATCTCAGAGGCTTCAGGCTAAGACACTAAGCTTACCCAATGATCTTGGTCGTCGATGAAGCCTTGCCATTCATCCTTCATACGAGGATGCTTCGCCAACTTAACATCCGATTCAAATTTAAAGACGCACTCGGACTCATATGAATCAAGAGTCTGGTTGTAATACTCAACGTCCCAAACTCCAGGCGTCGAGTCTTGAGGAGCGCCATGCTTGGCATGGTCGACGCCGAATTGTTTCGAAGTCGAGTGAGCTCCAAGAAGTGCGGTCAACATGTGAGGAGTGATGGTCTTGTCTTCAAAAAGTGCGATCAGATCGTCAGCTGGCGCATGGACACTGGGTAGTAGACCATCCGGAGCTGGCTGAACTGCGTCCTGACAGCGTGTTAGGAGTCACATTCCAGTATGGTAACCACAAACATACCTCACGACCAACATATGTACGAATTCGAGGTCCCAAGGGGCAGGAGACTGTTGCATGAGTGGCCATATATTGAATCAAATCAGCCATCCCCACGTCATAACGGTAGTAAATGTCTCTTGCAAGCTCAGTAACCTCGAACAAGCCACCGTTTTCAGGCTTGTCGTCTTCGAAAAAGAGCGCCAGAGATCCGTCGGCTCCTCCAAAATCTTGACCAGCATCTGCGAGGGATTGCGACCAAGTCCCAGCATCATGAAATCCCAAACGAATCGCGGCTCGTGCCATGTCGTTACACTGCTTGTCGGCTTCGAGGAAGGCATCTGTCAATTCTTCCGATATGAAATAGTACTGACAACAAGGGTCAGCAGCACTGCATTCGAGGACATCATCGACCGGTTTCGTGTCGTATTCATTCGTCTCGGACTTCACTCCTCCGCGATCGTCCAAGAGGATGTTAGCGATATCTTGGGCTTCCTGCGACTGAATTCGATATCGCAGATCGCCAATGAGAACCGGTGTCGCTGAATTATCGTCCCCAGACTTCTTTCGTTTCTGTAAGAGGTGGCCTGTAAAACCAGAATCCGAGTAATGAGCGTACGACAAGACGATGTCAAAAAGAGCGACAAGGGTACAAAGATAGAATGAAAGCATTGTGAGAATTAAAAAAGAGATATTAGCTAGAATACTAACAAGGAACTAAGGTAAGTCTAACGAAGGACGAGAGAACGCAACGACTCTAAGGAAGAAAGATAGATAGGGAGCTCACGATGAGGCTTTTGTGCGACCCGCGACGGGGCGTGCAGTCTCTTCTGACAGCCACATTAACGCAGATACCGCTTGCAATTGCTTGGCACATCACTCCTATCTCAGTCGGCAGACGCTTGGCATTGGGTTCTGTCTTTCTCCGTAGTTTGGGCCAGTAGCGGCGGCCCGGTCACCAACGAGGTCATCTTGACTCGGCTCATGGAGGCTGGCTGTGAAGCGTCTCGCGAGTGGCATAGCGCCCCTTGACTCCACCTCGACCGATGAGGAGACCACAACAGAGTAGTTGTTGACGGACGCGCCACACAGTACCCATGGGAGCTTGAGGGGCGTAGTTGGACCGTCGCGAAATTCTAATGGAAAGCTCGGCACAAGCGCGCCTACACACAATGAGGAAGCAGGAAGTTATAGGCGCTTAGGCAAGTATCAGACACATGCGTTGTTAAGAGAGGAAAGCAAGAAGAAACACGCGATGCAGACCTTAGCTGGGCATTGACAAGCATCGAAGAAGATGTCCCTAAGGAAAACTAACAGGATACGAAGATTGTCAGGCGATTGAGCACCGGAAAGATCCGAATAGTAGAAGAATAAAAAGGTTTGGGGGCGTTGAAGTTGGAATTGTGATGGCGCTAAGGACCCTCGGGCTTTTACCCCTGTATGATCGACCAATGATGCTAGGGTTAAACGCGAGCAGAGACAAGTGGCTGAGATTGAGGCGTCCACGATACATGCCCCCGTTGCTTTATTGAGGTCTAGACTCATCAATATCTCGACCGAAGAAGATGCATAACGACGCACGTCTCTTTTTACGAATGAACGCGCCGCATCTTCGTCAGCCCTATCCTCATCCGACGACTCGTCGCCGCCATAAGGATATCAGCTCGTATTGGGAATAGAGGATGAATCCCTTGGCATGGAGCCACGAGCGAGAAGAATTCCACTCCGCTCCGGCGTGTCCCTGATCTGTGATGTCGCTACTCTGGTGATTCCAGGGAACTGGGGGTTGTGATTCTCAACATCATTGTCCTCTCCTGCTGGTGCTCAGCTTCAGCAGTCGAGACTGTTCTCATGTCGCTCTTTACTTACTAGTCACTCTTTCAACTTGAATAGTCATTCGTTCATTACCTGTTCTTCCTTCAATAATTTTATCATAACTCAAGGATGTTGTTGCAGCGCATATCCACCTTCTTGGTGGGTATGCTCCTTGCGCTTCCTGCGCATGGTCAATTCAATCGCGTACCGTATGATCCGAGCCCTTTTCAGATCACTGGCACCATCACTGGGTACGTATTTGCTAGAGGTGACACATCATCCACCATCGCTGATGTGGAATAGAATGAGCCTCGATGAAGGCACCGATCCCCTACGAGGTGGATCTATCGAGGTCGATGGCATTCCGGTCGTCATCCCGAAGAACACTCTTATCAACCTCCCAGCAATGGTTCCAGCTTGGTCAGAACTATTTGATGGTGGAGCCCCACATCTACCAGGCAGCCAACAGTATTCAGCCACTATTGCTGGGAACCGCGTCAACAATCGATATATCGCTGGCTTAGTAGATCTGTCGCAAAACCCTCTCAGAGCACTTGAAGGTTTCATTACTGAAATTACTACGGATGGACACTTCAAAGTCGCGGGCTCTTTCAACCCGGCCGGGGTATTGGAATGTGTGATCAACGATCCTCTGGGTGTGTACGGCACGGAATATACTGCGAATCCGCTTTGGAGTGTCGACCCTGAGAATCCAAGCATCCGGGCATTCACTGGATTTCCAATGTGTATCCCTAGGTCTGCAGATGATGAGCTCTGTCCATCAAAGAATCGTCCTCTCAGTGGTGGTGGCAGGCCACTCACTCAATTCACTTTCTCTGATCCAGCAACTATCGATGGAAATGATCCAGATGCAAACGTTATGGCACCATTGATGGCCGGAGACTTTGTCACCTTCAACGGACAGCTTATTGATGGCCTATTTGAAGTCAACGACCTTGTTGCAAACATTGGCTTCTACACTGCTCCTGGGACACTCCCCGCATATAGTCAGTCGCGACTTCACAAGCCTCCCTTAAGCATAGCTGACCAATTCTACAGTCACTGTTGAAGAAGCCTTATGGGGCTTACAGTTCCCGGTCACTGCTGGTGAGCTTGCTGAGACGCGCGCTGTTGCTTTTACAACAGACCCAACGACACCAATGCAGTGGTACGCAGAGGAAGTTGACCCATGTACTGGCAACATAACAGAGCGTAATCTGCAACTCACTGTACCTGCGCAAACAGCACCGATCGGTCGCGTTAAGTTCAGATTCGGCGCAACCAACCCTGGTAAATCTATTCGAAATTTCGGTTTCAAGATGATTAATGGCAATGTCACAACCAAGAACAACCTCACTGCTGGGGTATTCATCCAACCCGTGACAGGATTCATCTTTCCAGAAGTGACGAATTTTGGGGCGAATCTTCCACCTCTCGCCTTCGAGACTATGGGCTTCTTGGCTCAAGGCTCCGGCCCATATGTCCCTGGAAACCCTCTTGCGCCTCCTCCGGCCGATGGTGAGACGCCCATCATAGTTGGTCAACTTGACCCGTGGCCAGGGAAACCGCCCCCAGCGACAACCTCATGTACTGTCCCAACGCCGACATCGACCGCAGAGCCGACGGCGACTCCTACGCAGACGCCACCTGACATTGTGCTCGTTGACTTAGCGACCATGACGAAGTCAAGAGGTGGTAATTTCATCGTTGAGGTGCATGCGACGAGCGACAATCCTGATGCGAAGCTGTTCATCAGCGTCGATGCTATCGTCAGGCCACTGGTAAATGGACCAATGCAGAAGCAGCCTGATGGTGGTTTCCATACTAAGGTCTTGATGAAGGGTACACCCACGGGCGTCACGGTGACCAGCGATCTGGGAGGCATTGCGATCACTGTCCCAGTGCTTGTGTAGATATGCACACTTAATTTTTATTGAATGCATCAGCTGTCCAGGGTTGGCTGCGCATTTGTTCTAGATGCTTCCAGTCTGCCTAATCTTGGGGCTGTCGTCAAGTTGACATCAGTTCCTTTTCTCGCTATTGTTATCCACTTCAGGGCACCCATGTCGATAGCAAGACAGACTTCCAATTTAGGAAGTCCTTTCACTCACCTCTCGTCCGCCTTATCTCCTTGACCCACCTCTCCTGATCCTAGCACAACCTCCCCAGCACCAGCCGACACCGCCTTTCCTCAAACGTCGCACAACAGAGCCGCCCCCACTCCGCACCTGCAACTCCCCTCTCTTCTCCAGCGGACCCCAAAAGCCCCCATTTATCTACTACCGCTTCCGCATCCACCCACCTCCAGTTTCGCTCGTCGGTAGCATCGACACCAATCAAAAGAGTGGGCCTGATGTAACGCTAACAGCACCGCCCGTATACAGTGGTGACACGAGCAAGTCATATGGGCTACACAAGCTCTGGCCAGGGGCGGGGCTCAACGGCCTGCACGGTGCATGGACGTGTATGGAGCTGCATGGACGTGGAGGGATGATCCCACTTACCTACTACTGCAATCGGAGCATGTCTGCATAGAATGCGCTGCGGGAGAGCTTTAGAGTGTGGAGGGGCAGAGAATGTGCTTCCGAGTGTTTGTTTCAACCTCATGTCGGTGTGTCATGGCTGCATTTGGGGGCTTCACGCATGCGGTGGTGGTGCGTTTGAAAATTCATCTCGAAACGGAGACAAGAGATTGAACATTGAAGTAATCGATTGCTTGCTTGCGCGGATTCAACTGTACAGATTTCCTTTACATGCTGTTAGGGTACATGATCCTTCCTTGTCTGTGTGCCAAGTTGCCTCGTCTACATAATACCAAATATCGCTCTTAATCATACTGGGTAGAATAGTAATGGGCCGTTACTCGAGCCGTAAAAGCACACAAGCGTTTCGAATATTGCGAAGCCAAAGCAATGGGCGAAGGAGAATGTGAAAAAGTTGCCAGATATCGAAGGACAAATAAAGATTCATACGAAGCCGTCATGATGTGCCGCCGTGTTGATTTGGCCTGGTCGAACCTAGGAATCTTGTTTTCCCTTCTGGTCTATGAGGTTGCCGGGAAATGCTGGTAGCCGCCGAAATACGCTGCCCGCCAACCGTTAAGAACGACAGGGTACATCCCCAATGCAAAATGATCTTGACCGTTGTTAGCGTCGAGCTGTCCACCTCTTTTCATGCAATGCTCATAGGAAGACATGACTAACGGTAAGGTAGAACAGGTGCTCCACCTATTGAAGCAATTCCAGATAGCGCAAGTTACGTGGGAAAATAAAACATAACGCGATGCGGGAGGGACTGTTTGAACAAGCCGGGGATCGACAAGAGTAAAGCCGGCATTAGAAACTACGGTTGTTGAGATTCGACATAGACGCTCGATGAATCGGGACATGTGGCATTGAGATACCATCTGAAGTGTGCTGCGTTTGTGACTGGGTCAAAGGAGAGTATCGCTGGCCGCTAACAAGCGTAGCCTCGCTCGATGCACCGCTCGAGTTCCGTGCCGGGTTGTTGCCAGATGTATAGCTATATAGATTTGTTTGCGAGGTCCGTCGTGCGAGGAGACCGAGTGATTGGGTTGCCGTCGAGGTTGGAATATTATAGTCCCGGAAGTTGGAATATGACTGTGTTGGAGGTGGCATTACTTCGAGTAGCGATGTCGTGCCAAAATTCAGCTGAGGTAAGGAAGTATTTCCCGTTGAATCCTCCATGGTGGTAACAGGCAAGAAGCCCAAGCCATTGGCAGAAGTAGTAACATCGTTGCCCCCAACCGCTCCAGTAGTAGTAGTCTGAGCGGCTGCATCCGTTGAGCTTGTGTCGATTGACGACGTGGTACTTGACACGTCAGATGCTGCCGTAGACTCGATCTTCCAGGGCATTGGCGGTTTTGAAGCGTACGAGCTATTCAGAATCAACGACCCATTCAACGCTTGGGCGGATCGCAAACGCTGATCTTGGAGTTGATCAATGGTGTTTCGTGAAGTTTGCGCAGGGCTTGGTAGAGGCATTGGGAGCTGTCTTTGCTGTACTGGTGTCTCTGAGCTCAAAGTGCGTGGATGTGGCCGATCCGGAAGAGCTATCGGCAATACTTCCTGCAAGGGAGTCATGTTTAGCGGTGAGGGCGGTACGTTGGCCGTGGAATTGCGCAGATTTGTGTTCATCGAAGTGTACGGAGGTCCATGAGTAGTATACGATGAAGAAACCCCAGCGTCTGGTTGCGCGTAGCTGCTTGATCCACCGTGGTGAGCCCTAGACTGATTCCAACGGTGGTTCTCGCCATATACGTTGGCAATGGAAATTGAGTTTGGTACGTAGGCTGTTTGGTCGAATCCGTACGCTTCGACGGGCGAAGTTTCCTCGGAATAAGGGACGTTCCATTGAGGAAGCATAGACTTGGTGTCGACCTGGTGGTATTGATTGGGTGACAGGCCCGGAGAGAACAGTACACTCCTAACAGCATCAAATATTGGCATCATGGCATTCGGATTAAAGCTCGGACTGCCACCAACCATCTGGGGTAAGCTTGAAGCAAGCACTTGTGGAAACTCAGCAGAGCCGACCTGCAAGACAGTCAGTGGATTATGGCATCGACAAATCGCAAATGCTCTTACACGATGAAATTGGCATTGGCTTGGGTCTACACCGGCCTGTTTGCAGTTCGCGCATCCGGTACCATTTCCAGGGTCACCGCTACAACGTATTTTACGCTTGCGACAACGAGCACACTGAAGACAGTCAGCACAGGGAATAATGCAATCCTATGGCGACTTCAATCACGCATTTGATGCTCGTAGAGGATCGCTTGCGGATTGAGTAGGAACACTGAACATACAGCAAGAGATACCCGCTTTCGAGCTGATCCTGATTCAGTAGTGTCTTCGCGCCCACAGAATCCTCTGCCAGGCGGTGATGATCCACCACCAGGTCCTCCAACAGGATAGTTCCGGGCGTCGGCTCTTGAATAGTGAGACATTGCGAGCGGAGCGTTTCGCTCCGGTATACAGTACGCGGGATAGTTGAAGGCGGACTCAACCGAGTTGTAAGGGTAGCGGTGATGGGAGACCTGGTATTCCATCATATCGAAGCTGCTCTCTGCTGATCACGATCAAAATTGTTATTGCAACTCGATACAGGTGGCGAAACAACATACCGAATGCTGGTTACGACGCAGCGAATGTTTGCCCACTAGAGACAAAGGAGCTTCCAATTCGTTCTTGTCTAGTGATGACCCTCAAGGATAGAACTTGCGTCGTTTCGCTTTCCGCTTTCCTTTGAGCAGCTGTCTGGCAAGATTATAGCTACAGGTTGACCGGGCTGGAATTGATGAACCCCGATCTCCAAGTTTATAATCCAGAGATAGACGGGGGGACCTCTTCGTTCTCTCAAGTCGTTCTGATTGCTACCTTTGGTACTGGGCCGCGACGTGGCTGAAGGAGCGACGCCCTTTAAGTGTACTTCGTTACCGAGTTACCTTAGGGGAGTTTCGCTGGAAAGAAATGTGGCTCGTTTGCACTAGACTCTCGTCCAGAATACCGTCAAGGCGGGATTATGCACACAACGCGAGCACCTTGCCGCTTCAGTCTTTGTGGATGGGAACACAGAGGGGCCCCGTTTTTACAGGCCAAACGGCAGGTTTTGCGAAGCTGCAACATCGCACATCCAAGAGATTGGTGCAGCCCTGTCTCCGTGTGATATACGGCCGACAAGTCCTTGAAGCGATCTGCAGGTGATGGGATATCATGGCTTCATGCAACAGCTAGATCTCGAGCTGGGCGAATTCAGTGACGGTGTGAGGCTCATTTGATCCTAGAAGTTGCAAACAAGAAGCTTGTTTGCGTCTCTGGATCCACTATAGCCCCAGTGGGTTCGAGAGAGCTGTCAGCCCATGTTTGCACAACCGCCGGGGAATCGGGAAAGCATGGCACATGTGGTTGAAAGGGTGCAAAGATTTCTGTTGGTTGACCTTGAACACTCTAAGCGGTTGAACACGACGTGAAGTCTCAATAGCGCCGCCTCATCGAAACTATCATGGAAGCGCATCGAAGCGTGTTATGCCATGACGTTGAATAACGCTCTGAAGTGAAAGCGTGGTGACGAGGATCTTCTCAATACGCTCGGGAAACAGATCGGCTATCGGATTCATGATCGGCTGTTTGAGATCAGCTCAATCAATGATGGCATGCAGAGCCCGAGAAGGAAGTGAAACGTATGTAGAGGCCACGACGTCCTGACCGCACGCCGCAACCAGTCAGCCGGGGACTGTTTTATTACGCAATTGGCAATCGATCTAGAGTGTAATCGCACAGTTGCAGCGGTATCCTTGCAATACAAGCTCCTACGGTGGGGGTCCAGTGCGAGGAAGGCTGAAGCACCAGCCCTGCATGCAGAGAGGTAGCTGCTCACAGATATGGACGTTCCCAGTACAACGACGGACGTGTTATCGGGGGGATGCGTTGACATGCTTCCGGCGGGACTCGCAATAGACTAGCAAATAAGGACCTGATGAGGGAACCAAATGACTCTGAACTTCGGGATGTTTCGCAAAACGAACCGACATCGGCGTGCAACATGAACGAAGGAGAATGCTAGGCTCAGTCAGGGGCTGAGAGAATGGCGTAGTCGGAAAAGGCTGTCAAGGTTCTATTCTGGAGCAGACGCAGCGGTCAATCTGCTCAGTCGCTCGGACTGCGCCAGCTAAAACAATCCGCCCCCATGATGACTACGTCCAGTTTTTCAATCAATCCTATGGTCGATAGAGGGGCAGGAGCTGCAACACGGTTATGAATATGCAGGGGGTTGTGGACCTGCGCCAATCGTAGGCCTCTGGACTGTCAGTGCCAAGTCTAGGAGCAAACAAACTTGCAACCCTGCTGCGAAGATGAAAAGGTGTTCAAGTTTGGCATTCGTGCTGAAGCCAGTGTTGCCCAAATTGGGAATGCTCGCTTCTGAGACATTGCATTCATTGTCCGGCTATAGACACGCGAGGGTATCTGTAGGCTGGTGGCAGCGAGCGAGAGCCCAAGGCACCGGATGACAGCACCTCGTACATCTTCCCGGGTGAATCAAACGGCAAGAGGCTCGCTAGCGAGGCATGTTAGGATGCACAAGACCTTGCCAAAGGGTTGCAAGCTTATCTCTGTCGTTGCTTCCATGATGTCCAACATGCACTGCTGGAGATATTGGTTAGATCGATTGCTAGCAAACTACAGGATGCAGACCTCATAGCGGCAACTGACATATGGTGCTGAAAGTGGTTGCTGGTCTAGCGCGCTCTGCGGCATGCAGTTTGCCTACAATGCGTCTCGCTTGGAATGGAGACGCCCAAGTAGACATATCCCAGTCTGGGAGGTGCAAAGGTACCGATCGACTTGAGGCTGAGACCGACATCCCACACAGAGTTATTCGGTCCGGAGAGCCAGGATGCGGCATGTCTGTTGCAGTCAGCACCAGAGATTGGCTGTCGATTCGTGCCACAGGGAGCATCCTCTGGTCACTTCGACGCGACTCTAGCAGCGATAGTCTCGATGCGGCTTCGACTGAGCTATGCAGCTCCTAGAACGTTGTCGGTAGATGATGCGACGTGCAGGTTGGGCAGAGTGACCTACCGCAGGTTGCGCAAGCCAGGGCCGACGAACACTCTGGGTACCTCAAACGGCCAGCGGCTCGTCCCTTGTCCGGGCTCTTCCTCAGGACACATTGGTGCGTTGAATACGAGGCCAGCCCTGGCCCCGATCCAAGCTTCCGCTCGCTTTCTCTCCGACATGCGTCAGAAGAAGACGGGTCCTTGGCTGAGAGCCGGGGCTGACTCACGCTCGAAAGACGCCGCTCCGCGTGTCTGCATCATCGACGCTGCAGGATAACGTATCCCAGGAACATTGGACGATAGAAAAACGGGGCTTGCCCAACCGTGAGGGAGTGACGAGTGGTACGTACCTCGCGGTCGCACCTGCCGTGATTGGAGCTGATATCAACGGATGCGGAGAAAGAAATTCGCCGAAGCGACGGTCCAAGCTCCTCGACGTCGTCGCGCGCTGGCTGCACAGCTGGGTGAGGGACTTCTGCGACAAACACAAACACACGCTCATGTCAAGCTCGACACGACTCCGCCTCGGCCATGTCTGTGCTCCTCGAAACGTCGTTGGGCGACATCACCATCGACCTGCTGGTCGACGACGCGCCAAAATGCTGTGAAAAGTGAGTTGCGTCCCTCCGCCTCGTTCCCGCTAGCTCTTGCGCGCCCTCTCCGCACTCTCCTGCCTGCTGTTACCCGCTGTCATTTGATAAAGCTGAGCACGAGACAGATGTTGACATCTTGGCGCCCTAGTTTTCTCAAGCTGTGCAAGATCAAGTACTACAACTTCTCGCCAGTGCACAGCGTCCAGCCCAACTTTTCTTTCCAAACCGGCGACCCGATTGGCCCAGGCTCCCCAGACAGCGATGGCGGTAGAAGCATCTGGGGCGTGCTTGACCCCGCACAAACAAGCAAGAAGACTTTCAAGCCCGAGTTTGCACCCAAGCTGAAGCATGCGGAGACCGGCACCGTTAGCCTTGCCACGGCGCCTTCTCCAGACGACCCAGACGAGCGCTTTGCGGGCAGCCAATTCATCATCACCCTCGGCCAGAACGTGGACTATCTCAATGGGAAGGCGGCAATATTCGGCGAGGTCGTGGAAGGTTTCGACGTGTTGGAGAAGATCAATGCAGCCTTCATCGACGACGCGGGCCGACCACTGAAGGACGTTCGAGTCCTGCACACGGTCGTGCTTGACGATCCATATGACGACCCCCAAGGGCTCGTGGCACCCCCGCAAAGCCCCTTGCCCTCAAAAGCCCAGCTCGCCACCGTCCGAATAGGACACGATGAGACGCTGGCTGAAGAGACGGACCCAGAGGCGCTCGAACGCGTACGCCGGGAACGCGAGGCACGAGCGCAGGCGCTCACGCTTGAAATGGTCGGCGACCTCCCATTTGCCGAAGTCGCACCGCCTGAAAATGTGCTCTTCGTCTGCAAACTTAATCCGGTTACACAGGACGAGGATCTGGAGCTCATCTTCTCGCGCTTCGGCAAGATCCTAAGCTGCGAAGTTATACGAGACAAACGCACGGGAGACAGTTTGCAGTACGCCTTCATCGAGTACCAGAACCAGAAGGATTGCGAACAAGCGTACTTCAAGATGGATGGAGTCTTGATTGACGATCATCGCGTCCACGTCGACTTTTCCCAGAGCGTGTCGAAGGTAGCTGACGTATGGCGCGACGCGACCAACACGAAGCGCAAGCGCGGAGCTGGTGGCTTTGGTGGTGTCGACAACCTCGAAAGGAAGAAGAGATATCGAGACGACGCTGCAACTGGTTCAGGGCGTGACATAGATGCCGACAGGCTAATAATAGATCGAGAGCCCGCTGCCCGAGGGAATGGAACCTCTAGTAGCAGGCCTGTCCCCCGGAGAGACGACAATCCACGAGATGATGGCCGTAGACGAGAGCGCAGGGATGCCTACCACGATGATCGCTGGAAACGCGATCGAAGCAGGAGTCCTAGACGCGATCGCCGGGACCGTAACTCGGACGGTAGATATGAAGATAGGAGACGAGAGCGAAGCCGAAGTAAAGACCGTCAACGAGGTTATCGCGACGATCGCAGCCGAAGGGATAGAAGTCGAGATCGTTATAAACGAGATGACCGAGAACCCGACCAGCGACGTCGCGACTAGATTTCAGGTTGCTACATTTCCCTTTTCTGACCCCTTCATCTTCGAAGTTTCACGGTATGGCGTCGTTCCGAACGGGAACGATCCTAGTCTGTATGAACAGCTTTTTGTATCATTAGTCGGAAGGGAAGTGTACTTATGGCAAGGGCCAGTATGATACCAAAAGCCAAGGCAGCTTTCTTCGAGTACCTCCAAGTTACACAAATCTCAGAAATCTTCCCACGTGTCTTGACCCCTTGCTCCTCGCTCAAGCGAAGCATTAGTACAAAGCTTATCCCTACATATGCTCGCAAGGATGCAAGGATAGGGCCTGTAACTTCTCGAGCAGCAAGCGAACAAGTGAATTCTATGCAGGCAAATACTGTACGTGAGCAAAGCACTGAATGAAGATCCAAAAACGATGACCGCTCTCTTGGCGAGTCTTTTCATTTTAACTATCTATACAAAAGGTCTTCAAGGCAAGACCTAGCAAAGCGCGTGTATTGACTGACATTTCGCTCCAGTAGCGCCATTACAATACTTCAATGTTTTCCGCTCCGTTTGCAATCTGAAAGGTGGGACCATCCATGTAAACGCCGAGTCAATGCATGAAAACAGACGTGAAGAATGAGAATTGCTTGTGGGACTCAAAGCGAATAGTGACTCGAGCGCCAGAGGGACCGTCAAGGTAAGCTTGTATTAGGATGAAGGTAGGCGAGGTTCGAGTGCTTTTGAGTGCATAGGTGGGAGCGTAAATGGCAGACGAGATGGAAAGAGAGATTAAAGATCATGGTCGATCTAGTCTCTCACGCTGATGCCGGTCCGCGTCGTGAACATACGCGTGGCAATGTTCATCGAGAGGAGTTCCTGGAAGAGAAGCTTGGCGGCATATGGGATCTGGATCTGCGAGATCTTTGTTTTGTTCTGGCAGGGCCGACATTCGTATTGGCCTTTCTTGATTTGCCTATGACGGTGTTAGTGCTGTATAAATTTAGTAGTTATAGAAGGGTTACGTACGCAATAGGAGTCATCAGCCCACAGATCTCGCAGACATGCACCGTGTACGCGTCGCTGACTTGGAACAGCCTCTCCTTCAAGAAGGCTGCTGCACCGTGTGCAATCATGCAATCACGTTCCATCTCTCCGAAACGGAGACCGCCATCTCGAGCACGACCTTCAACAGGCTGTCGCGTGAGAATCTGCAACGGTCCTCTAGCGCGCGCGTGGATTTTGTCGTCGACCATATGCCTAAGACGCTGGTAATAAGTCGGACCCAAGAAGATCTGGGCGCGAAGCTTCTTCCCGGTGTGGCCGTTGTACATGATCTCAAAGCCGCGCTTCTGGAAGCCATTATCGCGAAGGATGCCGGATATACTTTCAACTGTGACATCGGTGAAAGGTGTTGCATCACCCTCACTTCCTATAACAGCACCGACCTTGGAAAGTAAACATTCGACCAGATGGGCAATAGTCATACGAGATGGAATGGCGTGCGGATTGATGATGATGTCTGGGGTCAGACCCTGGCTAGTGAAAGGCATATCTTCTTGTCGGTAAGTGATACCAATGGTACCCTTCTGACCATGACGTGACGCAAACTTGTCGCCAATTTGAGGGACCTTGGTCGTCCGCGTTCGGACTTTGACGAATCGAAGACCTTCGGTATTTGTCGTGAAGAGGACTTGATCAACGATACCATTCTCAGTACTACGGAGGGGTGTTGACACATCGCGCTTTGTGTGTAGAGCGGTCTTCTGCCCGAGCTCCTTCGCATCGGTGGGAATTGGCGCGGTCTTTCCGATAATGATATCGTCACCAGAGACCCGAACACCAGGCGCAACTACGCCATCCTCATCGAGCTTATCGTAGGTACCACCCTTTAGTCTAAGGGTGTCGGCACGCGTAGGCTTTTCGAACTGCTCCAGGACATTGACTCCGATACGCTTCTCTTGTTCCGTGTACGCGCGGTAAAAGAGGCTCCTGAACAGGCCACGATCGATACTGCTTTGATTCATGATAACCGAATCTTCCTGATTGTATCCAGAATAGCAAGCAATAGCCACGATCGCGTTCTGTCCAGCAGGTAACTCACGGAACTTGAGGTATTCCATCGATCGTGTCGTAGCCAGTGGTTTTTGAGGATAGTATAGGACGTTCATCATGGTCTCCATGCGTAGTGCGTAATTGGTAAGAGCGACACCCATCGCTTGTTTACCCATAGCAGATTGATAAGTGTTACGGGGAGACTGATTGTGGTCCGGGAAAGGGATGATGCTGGCGCAGATGCCGAGAATCATGCTGGGATGGATTTCGCAATGGGTGTATGTATTCACCGAAGAATTCGGTTTGGGCTTGATACGAGAATGTTGATCTACGGTGACGGGTGGCGCCACGCCTTGCAGCATGTCTCGATGCTCCTCAAGGTCCTCTGGTGACATGATGATCATGGCAGTTTCCTCCTCTTCAGCGTCGAGGTATTCGACAACGCCGGAATGAATTAAGCCCCTCCAGCCATATGTGGCTTCTTGGGTATCCTCATCATTCATATTCGAGGTATCGATCTCTTTATCTGCCGCGAGTCTCTGAATATGAGTCTTGTTGAGAACTAGATTGCCCCGATCGGGGTTTTTGAAGTCTGTCTCGACAACAAAGAGTGGTCTCATGACTCGTCCTGCGTCTGTGAAGATCTTGAACTCTCTGTCTCGAATGTCGCGAATAAGACTCATTTCGTAGGACAGTGTGCCGTTCCGCCGGAGCTCTTGCACTACAGAAACAAGCTGCGAAGGCCGCGAATGGACACCTACCCAAACGCCGTTGACGAAGACCTTTGTGGCAGCAGGATTAACAATCGGATCGTACTCTTCCAAAAGCTCCATGTTGCGCTGAGTCATGAAATCCGTAATCGGTGTGCTCTCGCTTCCGACGCTCACGTAGCACATCAGGGACAAATTCTTGACCAAGCCGCATGCTTGTCCTTCGGGCGTTTCGGCAGGACAGACCAGGCCCCAATGGGTATTATGCAGCTGACGTGGTTTGGCCAGCTTGCCGTCGCGACCTACGGGAGTATTCGTCCGCCGTAGATGCGACAGGGTCGAAGCATAAGTGTAGCGGTTGAGCACCTGTGACACACCTGCTTTGGCGGATGCAGCCTTTTTCTGGTCGCCCCAATTACCCGTAGCGAGCGAATACTTGAGGCCATTGGTGATGACGCTAGCTTTAACGGCCATCTGGACGTTGAAGTCCTGGTTGTTCTCAACGCACTTCTGCAGATATTTGAAGACATCCTTGGTCATCTTCAAAAAGAGGATACGGAATAAGTTCGCGATGAGAGGACCAGCAAGATCCAACCGCTTCTTGCCAAAATGATCACGGTCATCTTCCTCTCGGCGGCCAAGGACACACTGTAGCAAGCGATGGATCATGTAACCGAAGAAGAAAGCCTTCCGGGTGTCTTGTCCCTCTTTCTGAGAAATATGGGGCAGAAATTCTCGCTGCATGACGTCTCGAGCAAACTTGAGACGCCTGTCCTTGGTGCCCTGGTTGTTGCCGCGCTTCGCGATCCAGTCAAGGGCGCTTTCGCGATCCTGGATCATGGCACCCTCTTCAATGCTCGGCTTCAGAAGCTCAAGCATCTGGGTGTCATTTCGGTCATAGACAATATGATTGAGGATGTCTTCGTCCGACACCACACCGAGCGCGCGGAAGACAACGGCCATGGGGACGTCCGCCTTGACATACGGAAGCAATGCGTACGCAAACGGACCAGGCGTTCGCTTTTGAATCAAGGAGTTTTCCGCCCACTTGATGTTGAATGAGGAGATCAAGCGGGTGCCTTTCTCAACTGCACTACGGATTTCCGCGGTCCATGGGATTGGGCCTTGCTTCTTCCTGAACACCTGCACAATGTTTGCCGCGCTTCGCTCTTGCGCGATGAGGACCTTTTCGCTGCCGTTGATGACAAAATAGCCACCCTGGTCGTAGGGGCACTCGTTCAGACCAAACAAAGCTTCATCTGGTTGATTGCGCAAGTGGCAGAGCTCTGACCGCAGCATAACCGGTAGCTTTCCGATGAATACACGAGGTTCTTCGCCAGGGTTGTAGGACGGCTCCTCATCTTCGCGCTCCCAAACGATGCGTGTGGGTCCACCAGCGTTGCCCTCCATATCTTCATCACCCTCGGCCAGCGTCGGCGCCTCCCTAGCCACCATAATGCGGTTCTTGATCTCAGCCATCATCGCTCCGGAATACGTCAGGTTGCGAAGACGGGCTTCGTGTGGATAGAGCTGTTGCGTTGTGCCGTCGCCTTCTGTATGCGTCGGGCGCGCCAAGTAGACTCGACCGAACGTAATCTCGTACCGCCGCTTCACGATGGGGTTCGGGTCTGGGTCGTTCTCCACCGCGACGTTCTGCTCGAGGATAACATTGCCATTTTCTCTCACAATGTCCTGGATCGTGTTCCTCGTGAATTCATCATAGGAGTCCAGCTGCTGAGAGACCAAGCCCTTTGTGTTGAAGAAGGAGGAGATGACCTCCCAACAGTCCTCGGCGGTTATGACATTGTCTTCCTCGTCCTCGTAGTACTCTTCGTCGTGCCCCATGTTGTGCTCATCGTAGGACGCCATGTTGCAGCGTGCAGCGCGGGTCGACTGGCGGGTTACAGGAGGTCAGAGGAGTGGCGGCGGACGGCTGCTCGACTTGTCGCGGCGCAAAGCAGCGCTGTGGGACGCCGCAGATCGCAAGAAGACCAGGGTTTCGCAGGGAAAGACTGTGGTCGGTAGGCGCCGATCCAAGCAGCGCAGCGCGGTGGGAGATGGAGGTGTCGTGAGAGAGCGGAGGGCGGCCTGGAGCTCATTGAAGTCGCGCTCCTCAAAGAAGTCGGAGACGCCAAGCCATTCCCGGATCTACGTTCCGCCGCGTCTGCTCGATTAGGCTAGACTAGAGGCTGTTCTGCTCTTTCACGGTGGATGTCTTGAGCATGAGATGAGTCCTTCCTTTACCTTGAAATCGAGTACTTGCAACCTATGTGGAGCACACTCATCTGAACCGCTACTGCAGTGCAGCATTCTGTATGGGACACCTGCGTGGGGTGGGTGCAGCGAAGCGCCACGGACCTCAGAACATTGAACCACGGCGACAGGCTCCTTGTGTGCACCTTTTGATCGTAGCCGAAGAGGGCGATAAAGTCCATTGAAGCTTTTTGAGAAGTGCTCTATGCGGACTCTAACCGCGGCACGGTCACGTTGTCGCGCGTTCTCTAGGTAGAGACACGCGCGGGTTTGCTCGTCTTGGCGAGCAGGCCAGCTAGCCCCAACGGACTTCAGCAATACATCCACAGCCTTTTCGCTGCCAGCTCAGCTCCTGTCTCAGCCTCGTGGCTTTTCCAGCTGCAAACTCCAAGCGCAAAGCTCTTCACCGGAACGACTGGTGTCAAACTACCACAATCGCGACTGGCGCTTTTGTTGGGCCGTCGCCGTCATCTGAACTCGCTTCCAAACTTGCCGCCATCAGCACCCCCAAGATTTCGCTGCTTCGTGGGCTGCAATGAGGGCAGAGCTGGGACGAAGGCGCACTCTGCACACCAGGCAGATATAGAAACCCGGCTTTGTTTCGTCCCCTGCCCATTCGCTGCCGTCTCGTTAAGGCTGCGATTGCCTCTTTTGGAGGGCGCAGCTTCACCTAACTCAACACCTCGGGCAGCCTCGTCACTCGTCGCTTCCCTTTTCACCTTCACTCACCAGGCCCAGGGTCGCCCTTCTTGAAGCTCGTCCTGGCGCCGCTTGCTCGCCGCTGCCTTATACACCCATTCGTGTCAGCCTCTACACAGAACCGTGCCCCATCATTTTTCGCAGCGCACAACCACCTACCAGTGCTCCGTCAACGACCTAACTCCGACTTCCACATTCCATCTCCAGATTGAATCGCACAATACTCTCCGGGTACAGCTGGCCTCGGTCCAGGCCGGAGCCATGGTCCAAGGCAACCTCATTCAACCTAACCTGGACGGGTGCAATACTCTGGAGCAATGCGATCAGGAGATCACATTCTTCAGTTGGTTGACGAGCGACCTCGACAAGACCAGTTCCTCATATTGGGCGGACAAAGCTCATTACGCGAATTCCATTGAGCGTGTGCTTCAACGACGAGACCAAGTAATCAACGGTTTTGCGGTTGAGGACGGGTTTGGCAGTTCAGCGTCATCGTATCTGGGCTCCGGTGTCTCTTCGCCTGCCGATCAACTTCAGTCTATCTCTCGGAAGCGTAGTTATGCATCGATGGGGGACTTCGATCTCTCTGATTCCAAGCGTCCGAGCATGAATCCCAGTCCTCACGCGCCTGGGACACCAGTGCCGATGAACCTATCAAACGAAGCGAGCGCTTATCCTCAGCAGAGTCACGGGGCCTTCGGTGGTGCTGATAATTTGGTGGGCTCGGGATACTCGTGCCAGACTGCCCCACGACCGCAGTATGGAAGCAGCACCATGCCTTCTCAGTCCTTTCAGCCTTCATCCGTCCCTGCCACTACTACTGGGTCATGGCCGACCTCTAACCAACATTCGACTGCATATACGGCTCAATCCGGGGTCCAAGGCTCATCATCTATTCCTTTTCGCGTCAAACTCGAACAGGCAGACCAACCTTCAACGTCCTCCTCGTCCACCACTTGGCAGCAGGGTGACTACATTGACCTGACCGGCGATGACGGCTACCATCACAATGGCTTCCAATTTTCGAACACTGCTCAGCCCTCTCTGGGAGCCTTCGACCCTTTTCCAGAGTTGGCGACGGCTTATGTCACAGGCCAACCGATTGAGCGACCGACACCCGCCGATGCTTTCAATCAAGAGTTGATGAGACCAGAGGAGCTTGCTGAGTTCCTGATAACGCCCTCGCAGCCAGGCGGAGGATATGCCCTCCAGCCTACCAATCACACTATTGGTGTTCCGAATGCGGCTACGGGCTACGGGCTTGCTCCTGAAGCTGCTGGTGCCCTCCTGCAAGTTGCCGATCTAGACAATATTTCTGGTCGACCTGTCCCCTATATTCCTGCGCCACGGCGACCCTGGGATCTTGAGGCAAGTAATCCCCCTACATTGCGATAGTGACACGATGGACTAATTAACGTGGCTTTGTAGACTGAATCACTCGGCGACATGTCTGACGATGTCCCTGCCCAAGTATCGTCAGATGTCATCACCCGTCTCGTTGCTGGAATTAAGCCAGAGGAAGATGTCCCACCTGAGCAACGCGAAAAGACTCCCTCCAAAATGAAGTCGCAACTCATGGAACATCAGAAGCTGGCCCTACGTTGGCTTAAGGACATGGAAGCCAGCGACAAAAAGGGTAAATTATGAAAGCCTTTTCGACTCTTAACTTGGCGCTGACTGTGACAGGCTCTCTCTTGGCCGATGAAATGGGCTTGGGCAAGACCGTGCAAGCCCTGGCACTCATCTTAGCTCGGCCTAGCAATGATCATATTAAGAAGACCACCCTCATCATTGCTCCAGTAGCTTTAATGAGACAGTGGGAGAAGGAGATCGAGCGCCACGTCAAACCTGAGCATCTATTGAGCGTCTACACTTACCATGGAACTGGTAAGAAAGCCGACTTCAACCATCTCCGCCAGTACGATATTGTCCTAGCGACCTTCGGAGCTATTCAGACCGAGATGAAGCAGATCGACATGCGCAAAGAGGCTGAGCTGCAACAGAGGGAGCAGCAAATCCCCTCCTTCAAGCGCAAGGCTACACAGCAGCTCTCTCTTCTGCCAGATTCGCGCGAACAGCGTGAGTGGTATCGCATTATCATTGATGAAGCACAGTGTATCAAGAACAAGAACACCTTGACATCTAGGGGGGTAAGCGAACTTCGAGCTCAGTATCGGTTGTGCATGACGGGTACCCCCATGCAGAACTCAATCGATGAGCTTTATCCAATCCTTCGCTTCTTGCGGCTCAAGCCATACAATGACTGGCATCAGTTCAGTTATCACATCTCTAAGGTATGTTATCTAATTTTAATCATTCCTGTGCATATAGCTAAATTATAATAGCCGCTCAAGCAGGCAAGGGATGCTACGCGACAGCGCGCAATGAACCGAGTTCATGTGCTTTTGAAATCCATCATGCTTCGGCGTGGGAAGGATACCCAGATTGACGGCGGACCTATCTGCAAGATTCCACCGAAACACGAACACTTGGACAACGTTGAGTTCAGCGATGATGAGCACGCTTTCTACAAGGCTCTGGAATCGAAGACACAGTTAACCTTCAACAAGTACCTGGCCAAGGGTACTGTAATGGAGAACTACGCTAACGTTCTTGTGCTTCTCCTACGCCTCCGCCAGGCTTGCTGTCATCCGCATTTGATTAAGGACCTTGCCAAACAAGTTGCTACCGATGGTATTGCTGAGGTTGATCTCCTGAGCCGCGCCAAGCAGTTGAGCGAGGACGTCGTAAACCGCTTGAAGAACGAAGAAGGTTTCGAATGCCCGATCTGCTACGATGCAACCAATAATGCAACGATCTTCGTTCCATGTGGACACCATTGCTGTGGCGACTGTTTCGCGAAGCTGGTGGATCCAACGCGAGCCATACAGGAGGGTAACGCCGAAGGCAATAGTGCGAAATGCCCACATTGTCGCGGAACCTTGAGTAAGGACAAGATCACAGACTTCAAGCACTTCTGTAAGGTCTTCTGTCGCGAGAAACTCCGAGAACTCGGTTTTGCCGATGACGTAGACTCTGAGTCAGACGATGATGATGATGAAGAGGTCGATTCAGAAGATGACTCTTCCGACGATGATCTAGCGGACTTCATCGTGCCTGACGATTTCGAGGACGACGACGACAATGAGTCTGGCCATGCATCATCCAGCAGTAGCAAGAAGGGCCAGAAGCCTAAGGGCAAGCGCCGTGCAAAGGGCAAAGGCAAGGCACGAGGCAAGCCCAAGGAGACCCTCGCTCAGTTGAAGAAGGACTCGATGCGCTCAGCTAAGGCCAAGAGGAAGTATTTTCGACGTCTTGAAAAGGAATGGGAGACTTCAGCGAAAATCGAAAAGACCTTAGAGCTCCTTGAACAGATCGCGACTAATGACACTGAGGAGAAGACATTGGTTTTCAGTCAATTTACGTCACTGCTCGACCTTCTCGAAGTCCCTCTACACCGCAAGGGAGTCGTGTACGAGCGCTACGACGGCTCTATGAAGATGGAAGAACGCGCAGATGCTGTCGAGAGGTTCATGGACGACGAGAAGGTGAATCTTATGCTTCTCTCGATGAAAGCTGGCAATGCAGGCTTGAACCTTTCCAAAGCTTCCAAAGTGATTATCCTAGATCCATTCTGGAATCCGTACGTGGAGTCACAGGCTGTCGACCGCGCCCATCGTATGCCACAAGAGCGTGAGGTCCATGTCCACCGACTTCTCGTCCCCGAGACGGTCGAAGATCGAATCTGCGCTTTGCAGGAAAAGAAACGTGAACTCATTGAGGCCGCTCTTGATGAGTCCGCCGGCAAGAATGTAGCTCGCCTAGGTCTCGGCGACCTCATGTTCTTGTTCGGTGTCGGCCGTCAGAACAACCAATAGCTTGGCTCTTCTGCCACATTCTCGTCGATGAATTCATTGACACATGATCGGCACTGATATCCGCTGTCGGACAGTATTTACATTCAGCATGCCGACTGTATCACGAAACTTCGATATGTGGGTTTCTTTACACTATCAGGCGTATTCCTTATCTGGTCGGCATATGATACCCCAGGACCAGGCGCAAGGGAAATGGGGACAATCTGCTATGCACATATCGGCGTTATCTTTTCGAGGGGATCTGCTGGCCGACCTTATGGCTGGACATTTGCGCTACGGAGGATCATCACCGAATGATGGATATCAGCTGTCGTTCGATCTTTTGTTGTTGCGGGGAAGAATGGTTTCGCCTCGCAACCGTAAATGGTTTTATGCTAGCGATGTGAAGGGGACGAACAGTATCGCGGCATTATCTAGCAAGATCATGGAATGCATATTTTGGTGCTTAAACACATTGTGTGCTTTGTCATCTGCATGACTGCTGTGATGATGTGGCCCGTTATCCGAAGTTTTGGTTTGAACATATGGCAAATTTTCTTCGCACAACTTACCCGCAAACTTTCGGTCTTGTCGTATTATCCGGTTGATCCCTTTGAGAGTCGCTAAGGAAGGATTTGTAGATGGTGTACCATCCGGACAGGCATGCGTGTGCAAATGTAGAAGTAGAGAATCAATATGGAGACCAACTTGCATTATTACAACGAAGGTTGCACGTACTAGTTTTATCAAGATGTTGTGGATTTACTCGACATCTTAGATCACCGTAGATTGAATGCAAAAGCACTCAAAATAAGCCAATCGCAAACTCGCAGATCGTAGAAACGTTTTGAATTTGATGTAATCTTAGTTGCTTTCGTCGTGCCAAGAAAGTCCGGATGCGCCCTTGCGATTCATGGTCCTAAGCTAAACAGCGTATCACTACGATGCTATACATCTCTTTGGCGATTAATGTTTCGCTAAAGCGCCTTGAGCAGGCAACACGCCTCATGACTTGTTCACGACTCCGCTGGCCTGGCTTCAATCCTTCTGACCTTCGCCATCATTCACGGATTAGACCCGTCTGCATCACCACCATCTTCCTCAGCCTCGACTCCAGCCCCTGGAAGCATCCAATGTGCCCAAGGATCGGTATCATCCTTAGAGCGGAAATGGATGATGTCGGCTGGTACGAAGGTCTCATTTTTCTTCAATGTATCAGGATCTTCGCTATCGACGAGGGCACATTCAATGATCAAATCCTTGTCATCCTCCCGCCAACCGATGATGCCCACCTTTGTCGGTTTCAACTCTGGAATCCAATCGAAGTTCAATATTCCGAGGGGCCGACAGCAACCGAATGGGCAGAAGGCGTTTGAGTAGTCTATTTCGACATAACTCTAGGTGACGATTGTTGGGTCCACCATGGTACGCAAAGAGGCCTTGAAGTGCTTTGGCGACGTGTGCCCAAGAGAAGCCACCACTGTAATCGTCACAATCTTCGAGATCCGCGATCATGTTAACGTGCAACATGGCAAGCAGTGTGTCTTGGCGCATGCCGTCAAAAAATCGCTCGTTGTATCTCCAACAGTCATGATTCGCTTTTTCGAAAGCCGTAAGGTCCGATTGATCGAGGGCGACGCTGATATGCTTCAGATGAAGTGACGCGTTCCGCGACATAAGATGGCGGGCTCGCGGGTCGTACGTGCCGGAATTCATCGTCGAGGAAAAGGGTTCTGACTCATGCCAACGGAGTGGGAGCACGAACAGATTTCTGGCGAGGTAGATGGGCTCAGCCTCAGCATGCATTGATTTGCAGACGCAGAGCATGCTCAAGAATGGTCGGGCGTAGAATTCCATACCCTCATTGCCAGCGGTGCTGTGACTTTCCTTGGAATCGCATTTGTAGAAAACCTTCCCAACGACTAGGAGCTCTTCATACACCATGTAACGAAGCTCGAGCGGAAGGTCCAAGAACCGGAACGGTAGATCTGGACGTCCGGTCGACGTTTGTACGAGTCGTTGTGAACAATGGCAGCACGAACAATGTCCTGCTTCTCTCTTGTTTGCGGTTCCAAGCAGTCGCGAGGTGCTCGCTCCCATGATGACAGCAGAGCGATCGTTCCTGTCCGTAATATCAGCGCTTGCGTACTCGCGAAGCGTATCAGCCTGAGTATCGCTCACCTCGCCTCGTACTGGTAGCTACTGATAGGTTGTCGCCCAACGGGAACGCCCTCTCGCAGGTCCTAATACTGCATTAGAAAGCTGTACAGCCGTCTGATCGGATCACTTACGCTGGAGGGGAGTGCGGCACCGACGCGAGCCTTTTGGGTTCGATCAAGCACTGCAGTGGTTCGAGGAAGTGTGTGAGAGGGAAGGCGGAGTAGCTGCCACAAGATACAATTCTGCGCCAGTCTTTTTCAATTCTTCGGAAGCAATTCAACCTCAATTGACTGCACTACCACGACGGTAGACATTCAGGTGAAGCACTTCAGCCCTTGTGATGAAAACGAGGGGAAGTTCCCCAGCGACATGCACTAGCAGAGAAAGAAAGAGCGACCGCGACGCACTAAGCCGACCTCGGGATTATTCAAACACGAACGACACCAGAACTTGGACAAAATTGACAAGATAGAAAGCGAGCCCTTGCGAGCCATATATCCTTTATTTTTAGATTCAGGGAGAGACAGAAAAGTAGCCAAAGCCTGTTTCTTGTTCCGAATGTACGACCCCACAGAGACACCACACCACACCGCACCACAAACAAGCGAAGAGATCGAGAAACAAATAGAGACGTATGATAATCATGAACACATTATCGACAGTCCATTTTCCCCATCAGCGCCCTCGTCGAGAAACCAAAAGTGACTACCGTGCCAAATCATGCGTAGGTAGTATGGAGTAAGGAGTGGGTGAGGTAACAGGGTGACAGGTAGAGGTATGATGGGATAAGATATATCGTTGTGACCGTACTGGATAGGATCTGACGAGTTCTAATGAAGCATTATACCTTCCTTTAGCACATTCCGCGAAACCCTCCATAAGCCAGGCGTGAGAAGACAATCGAACGCTTAGAGAAGCATCCTACTGTATTCCCCCGCTCCCAAAATGCAACTGAACCATGAAGACACCCCATTCACTTTTGCCACTCCGGTAAAGAGACCTAGGCGTCACCGTCTTTAGGCTTTCGCCTCCTCGGTTGCGGCAGGGGCCTCCTCAGCCTTGGTCTCAGTGGCAGCTGGAGCCTCTGCGGACTGCTCGGTAGCAGGCTCAGCTTCGGAAGATGTCCAGAGAGTCTGTGAGAGGCTCTCGTTAGCGATGGTTCCTTTGCTTTTCAAACAATTGTAGCTTACCAAGTTGTCACGGAGAAGTTGCATGATGAGGGTAGAGTCCTTGTAGCTCTCCTCAGAGAGGGTATCCAACTCTGTGTCTAGGTCAGCAAGTGTTCTTTGTGTATGCGAAGAGTCACACATACCGGCGATTGCGTCATCAAATGCCTGCTTGGCGAGCTGGCAGGCCTGGTCCGGGGAGTTCAGGATCTCGTAGTAAAAGACGCTGAAGTTCAAAGCCAGACCGAGACGAATGGGGTGTGTCGGCGCCAAGCTGGTGGTCGCGACCTCGGTGGCAGCCTTGTAAGCCTCAAGTGACTTATCAGCGGACGTCTTGCGCTTGTCGCCAACAGCAAACTCGGCGAGGTAGCGGTGGTAGTCGCCCTTCCTGAATATCGCACGGTGGTTAGCTTTCGTGTTGGAAAGTAGGGCGCATGAACGTTGGCTTACATCTTGTGGTAGAAGACCTTGGACTCACCGCTCTCGGCAGAGGGGATGAGGTGACCGTCCAGGCACTCCAGGATATCTTCGCAGATCTTGGCAAGCTCGGCCTCGATCTTCTGGCGGTACTCCTTGATGAGCCCAACCTGAGCCTCGTTGCCCTTGGACTCCTCCTTCTGCTCGATCGATGTGACGATTCTCCAGGAGGCACGGCGAGCGCCAATGACGTTCTTGTACGCGACGGACAGGAGATTTCGCTCCTCAACGGAGAGCTCCTGGTCTGCCGAGGCGACGGCCTTCATGTTCTCGACCATCTCTGCGGGCCATGGTTAGCTTCATAGGGTCGCAGGTATCGGAAGATGCACTTACCCTCATAGCGCTCGGCCTGCTCGGCCAACTTGGCCAGGTAGACGGAATCTTCGTGACCCATTGTGATGTGAGAAACTGATAGAAGTGGTGGTTAGCGGAGAGGTGGATAGGTGGTATGCAGAGGTTTGGTGGTGGTGTTGTTGGTGATGCTGCAAGCCTCGAGATAGTGCCCCGCCGTGTCGCTGTTATTTGTTGTGGGTAGTGTGGGAAAGTGCGGTTCGGCGCAGCGGTCGGTTCTTATAACAGAGTCGGCCGACTGCGTGTGAATGGGACTGGAAGCTAGCACTTGTTTGTTTGCGCAAGCACCTGATCGCAGGCTGGGGCGGCGCAGGCACTCGTGAAGGAGCTCGGCCGCGGGACCCAACCTGAGACGCTCAGGCAGACCTTGCACGGTTCGCAGATGTTGAACGCAGTGCCGCAATGAGGCTGATCCAAGGCGGGCCGTTGCGATGGACGCGCTGAGATGATGGGCGGGCGGGACTGCGAGGAGGGCTGCAGTGGCCGCAGGTTGGGACGGTTCGAGCCTGTCGAGGGGGATGACGAAAGAGAAGCGGTACTTACGGATTGAAGGTGCAAAAAGTGGTAGGCGGACTGAATAGGGCGATTGGGAGTGTTGCTGCGGGTTAGCGGGCGAGAAACTGTGGTGGTCTCCTGTAGAAAGAGGATTTGGCTTGAAATGCAGGTTGAGTGGGGATTCAGAGTACGAGATTGAGGTCGAATGGCCCTCTTGGTGGTGCCAAGCCAACCCGTCGATCATGCCTGCCGCCCTTCACGCAGCCAGAGCCATTTCACGCCAGTCTGTTCCGCCGCGACTCCCTCCTGCGTGCAACGGCAAATCGATACGCGCGGAAGCGACGCCTCACACGCCCGCTGGCTCCACGAGGAGCTCTTTCCTCGCGACATGGGCCTTCTTGTTGTCTGCTTGCACCGTCAACCGTCAACTGCATAGCGAAACGTCTGGATAGCTTTGACAGAGCATCCCAGGCAGCCATGCGGCCATGCGCCATGTGAGACATGATCATTCTGAAACTGCAGCCTCATCTAGATTCCAAACTTTCTCATGCCGTCTCGCCGAAAGGCGAACAGCAGTTCGTGGTGTTATGACAAGCGCCGTCACATGAAGACTGCACATCATGAATACATTCAAGTACTTCTAGAACAATGCTAATCTCTATAAACTCCCTGTATACGTATGTACTCCAGTGGCATGACTTGCGTGGCTCGATACATATCACGTGCGCGTGACGATATGCCCAGCGCCGGCCCGGCCAATCGAGCTCCTCACCTCGCCAGAGCTCTCCATCACTCCACTGAGAACTCCATCCCATAAATCCGTCCCTCGTCTCCAACCCACCACCAATTGCATCCGCAAGCTACCATAATGTACCGAACAAACATCGTAAAGGCCGTCCGCCCGCTCGCCGCGCGCCGCTTCCTCTCCAGCACCCCGCGAGTGATGGCTGGCGAAACCGGCTCCGGTTCTTCCAGGCCAACGGGCTCGCAGGGAGGGTACGTAGAGCTACATGGTGAATTATAGATAGAAGAGCTAATAGAAGGGTCGCAGTGATGCATTCACCCGCCGCGAGACCGCCGCCGAAGAGCTCTACATCAGGCAGGAAGAGAGGGCAAAGTACGATCATCAACAACGGACCCCAGCGTGTACACAGAAGCATGTGAAAGCTGACTGAGTGTTCAGGTTGCTCGCCATCAAGGAGAGGCTGAAGCAGCAGCGACAGCACCTCGATGAGCTCGAGAAGCACATGTACGTTGACACAGGAGCTCACCCGAAGCCATCGAGCGGCCACTGACATGCTCCAGCGACGAAGTGACAAAGGACACCGGCGGCCAGGGCGAGAACCAACACTAAGTGCAAGAATGGTGAAGGCGGATGGATAGCAGCGTGAGAAAAGAAACGAGCAGAAATGCTGCAGGGGCTTTGTTCCAATCGACCGAGCATACCAGATTACAATACAATTCACAGCATGTATACAATTGATTGCATCACCACTATTCTCCAATGCATTCCGCAACTCGTATCAATCAACTCCGCTTATGCAACCCGCGAATTCATGAGATTATTTGGTACAACCCGGCCAGTCCAGGTATTCGCCAGCCGTTCCCTGTCCTTGTTTTTCTCGCGCAAAAGGGAGACTGTCGTTTCCCTGCATCCCAGCCTTCTTCGATCTACGACACGCCACCAAACCGATCCGTCCTCCCACCCCTGAAGCTTCGATAGAAATCCTCTGTTGGGTCTGTGCCAAGCCCATTCCATCCATTGGCACCCACACGCTGGCTCTCCTTCTGTGCAGATTTGATCTTTTCCTGTAACTGGTTCGTTCCATTGTCGATCTGCTGCAGCTGGGACAGCTGAGAATTGAGGACACGGACGACCTTCGTCAATGGATCATCTGGTTTACCGGTCTTGCTCAGGGTTGAAGACGTGGTGTTGATCTCCTCGATCATTTCGGTGAGATCCTTGTTGAGCTCGTTCAGACGGTCCTGGAGCTTCTCGGCGAGTTTGTAGCTGAAAGATATGTTAGCGTTGATATATTGGCAGGTTGTTGAGTATACGTACGTTCGCTCACGATCCTGGTCTGGGCCCCTTAGTCCCTCTGACCTCCCTGAGCCGCTAATGCCCTTGTTCCTCATCTCCTCTTCGATCTGTTTTTCATAACGGTCCAGATAGCTCTCCAGTTCGTTCTGATTCTCTTCCATGATCCTCAGTTGCCGCTCAACTTCAGCAGCATCACGCTCTGCCTGGAAAGTCTTCGAGTAGAGCTGCTTTACCTTGTCTGAATTCTCGACTAGTGCGCGATCCCATTGAGCGACCTGCTCAGCTTGTGATTGGAACTCTTTCTGGTACTTGGAAAGATCTGCCGCCCATCGCGTAATGATCTCATCCATCGTCTTGTTCTTCAGACGGGATTGTGCTGTTGGTGCAGGTCCAGCAGTCGAGCCTGCAAGTCCACTGGTTGTCTTAGAAGCATCAGCTGTTGTTCCGCCAAGGGGATTGGCGGTCGATGCCGAAACTGATGCTGCCGACGTCGATGATGGCAGTGTTGAGTTTGTCGATGTTGGTTTGTTCCCACCAAGTGACGGGAAGAGGCTTGGACCTGACGTGCTCGTCGGAGCAGCCCCTGAGCTCGCGGCCGGACTCGCCGCTTGATTGGCAAATAGTGAGGGCCCAGATGCGCTCGTGGTAGCTCCAGGAGCGGATGCTGCGCTGGCTCCAATGTTTGCGAAAAGCCCAGTGGAAGACGTGCCAGCAGTCGACGCGGCCGCGGTGGCAGAAGCTCCAGACGCTCCAGCTGACGATGCGGGTGTAGTTCCTCCAGGCTTTTGAAAGTTGAACAGGCCGCTACCTCCAGATCCACCCGCATTTGCGCCGCTAAGACCACTGAACATATTGCCAGTCGATGCCCCGGTAGACGCAGGAGTAGGTTTTGCGCCAAGTCCTAGAGGATTGGATGGGGTTGCGGATGTTGCGGCTGGCTGCGAAGAAGGTGGTTGAGAAGACGCCGGTGTTGTTCCAAAGCCGAAGCCCTGTGTTTTGTTTGCAGTTGTGGAGGATGCGGGCGTTGTACCACCAACATTGAACAAAGACGGCTTCGTAGTACCTTGTGCGTCTTGCGTTCCTGGCGCCGCAGGAGGTTTAGCGCCCCCGAAAAGGCCCTGTCCTGGGGTCGTAGGCTGTTGTGCTGGTGTACTACTTGCATTTGCACCGAAGAGGCCTGTGCCACTACCAGGCGTACTTCCTAAGGGTTTTGCTTGTGAAGCGCCTGATCCTGCCGTGCCGAAAAGACTAGGCGAAGAGGTTGCAGTTGAAGATGAGGCTGGTTTGGCGCCGAATAAAGTGTTTCCGGATGGTTGCGACGCAGATGCGGCTTGATTGTTCTGCCCGCCAAAGATGCTTCCGCCCGGGGGAGGTCCAGCTGGTGTCGTTGATGCGATGCCCGTCGTCTTAGGTGGCGCAGGAGTAGCAGCTGATGTTTCCAAAGTCAGTATTAATGATGGGCAAGGATCATGAAAAACAGAGGAAGTAAACATACCTGGATTGCCAGAAGGGGCTCCCCCAAACTGGAAGCCTGTCGCACCACCACCACCGAACAGAGAAGTCTTGGGAGCGCTGGGTGTAGCTCCAGCCTGGCCGCCAGCTCCTCCGAATGAAAATCCACCTGAAGAAGCTGGTGGGTTCGCGCCAGACGTTGCTTGAGTTCCGCCGAATAGCCCACCACCCGGTTTACTGGCCGCTGGAGTAGAGGAGCCGCCAAAGAGACCTGACGAAGCTGGAGTGCTTGACGGTGCGCCGCCAAAAAGATTGCCTGCTCCCGTGTTCGAACCAAACATGCTGGGTGCACCTGGAGTGCTGGAGCCTGTGGTTGGGTTGTTCGTTGCGCTTCCAAAGAGTGATGGAGTTGTAGAGCCAGATGTGGTGGCCGCACCAAAGAGAGGCTTGTTGGGCGTGTTGCTGCCACTGTTGCCGAAGTTAAAGCCACTCATGATGTGCTGCTATCACGAGCTTGTTGCGCGAGGCGCGACTGTTGTGTAGGAGAGTCGGGCGACGACGCGGTTGCTTGTAGGCAGCAGCAAATTATTTGTGCGTGGGAGGAGAGACGTGCAAAAACCGCAGATTGTCAGCGCCCTACGAGCTGGAGTAATATCGGGCAGCAGTCAATGGGCGAGGTAGAAGTCAATTCACGGCCGTTGCGCGCGTCTGGAGCTCCAAAACTTAGCTTGTAGCCAGGGCGCCGGCGAATTGTTCCGCCGCTTCCACCTTGCTGCGGCCAGACTCCCCGCTGCTCTTGCTGTGCCTGAAACCTCAACGACACTCTTAGGACTTACAGCCTGTGATTCCACGTGCCGAGACTGCCATTCACAGCGCTGCTTGCGTGCGTGCGTGTGCTGCTGCTCTCATCGTAGACGGTCTTCTTTGCAACGCCAACCTGCCATCTCATTCACCTACAGTGAACAGCTCAGAGTCAAGGACACAAGGAATTATCTGCTTCGCTCACCCACCCTACGCACAATCAACATGACAGACGAGCTATCGCCTCCACGCAAGAGTGTAGAGCTACAGGATCCTGGTGCACACGAGCTAGGTCCGCTTCG
Organism: Lophiotrema nucula; assembly: GCA_010015825.1. Taxonomy (NCBI): domain Eukaryota; kingdom Fungi; phylum Ascomycota; class Dothideomycetes; order Pleosporales; family Lophiotremataceae; genus Lophiotrema; species Lophiotrema nucula. The sequence goes on from ML977353.1 coordinate 353,194, forward strand.
ATTTCAACCTGTTATCCACCTCTCTAACCTGAGCCGTAGAATCGTCCAGTGATGAACACTTCTCTGATGCCTCAGAAGGCCGCGAAGCGCGCGCTGGACAGGCCGAACGGTCCAATGCAACCTCACCCATTCCAATGACCCGTGTCGAGAGAGTCGACGACGAGCCAAGCTACGGAGAAGTACCAGGCACCGATGCATACAACAAGCGAGCGCAGGATGCCGTCCCCGATGAAGTCGAGATCGTACCGGAGGGTACTCGAAGTCGTAGTGTCTCACGAGTCAGCGCTGAAAACCGGCCACTCACGCCTGGTGGCTCCCCTGTCCCGAGGACTGTCGTTGAAAAGGTTGATCCGGAGACCCCTAGCCACGGCGAAGTTCCTGGCACTGAAGCACACAAGATCCGCGCTGCTGATGCTATACCCGATGTCATTCTTAAGGCACCCGAACCCCCGAAGAGGAATACTGAAGGTATGTGAGGAGGATTTCCCGCTTCCTGCACCCCATTGACGGAAGAAGGGTCGCCAACTGCCTCGCACAGATCTTCCCTAAGCCACGAGCAAGACGAGAATGATGCGGACGAGTCAGATGCATCTGCTGCCGAGTTAAACAAACATCCTGAGGAAGCAATCGACGAGGGTACAGCGGATGAGGAAGGCGACTTTGGAGATGACTTCGACGAATTTGAGGAGGGCGGGGAAGGAGATGATTTTGGGGATTTCGACGACGGTTTTCAGCAAGGCGCGGAGCAAGCAGAGACTACATTTGAAAAGCCCCCTGATCAATCTTCCTTTTCTGTCCCCTCACCAGGACCTGTAAGTCAGAACTATTCAATCCCAAACCAGTCATGCTTTCAAACCGATACCTGCAGTGATGTGTAGACTGACCATGTTCTCGCACAGCCCGTCCTGGATTTCGGGGACCTCTCATCGCTGGACGATGTCATAAATGCAACTCAGCCCTACCTTGATGAAATATACCCCTCTATAAAAGACATCCCGACTATTTCCACCGCAGAGCAAGATATACCGAGATCGATATTCCTTTCGGAACGTAGCGTGTCGCTCTGGTCCCAGCTTATAGCCCCACCACCGCTTCAGCCTCCAGATTGGGTTCGTTCCCGGATACGGCGGCTTTTTCTGGTTTCGCTCGGTGTACCCGTCGACCTTGACGAGATACTCCCAGCTTCCAAACAGAAAAAGCTTATCTTACCATCTATCCACATCCCCGGCGAGAAATCGCCAAGACCATCGGCTGACGAACGCAACGGCGCGCTAGGAAGAGTCAAGAGAGAAAATGCTTCGTCAGCCTCACTGGACTCATCAACATCAAAATCTGAGAGGAAACGCAAAGGGCCTTCGCCACCGCCACAACTCGATATCAGCTCGACAACAATGCTGTGTGCAACCACTGATGCTGCTCTCGGAAACTTTACTGATGAGGAGCTCAAAGCTCATATCAAGCGTTTGGAGGAGCTGAAGACGCGAGCGAATGAGGTGTTCGAGTACTGGCAAAAGCGCATGGAGAGCGCATTGGGGGACAAGGAAGCATTTGAGGCGGTCATAGAGAACTTGGTCGCGCATGCTAAGAAGATTCGATAGCACGCACTGGAGGAATTCCTGTGGGTGGCATGCACGCCACACGTGACGCATATACCCAAACCTTGGAAAGCAGGGAATGATGGCCTTTAGACTGCGCTTGCAGCTGCAACAGCTGGCAAGGCTCCGCATTTGGAAACAGAACCTTGGAAGTATTGGGCTACATATGGCCTGACTCTTGGTTAGGGCCGGATGGCTTCAGCTTTCGCACCGTATACCACACCGTCCACTGCCCCACCTCGCGTGGGCTTAATCAAGAGGCTGGTAGCAGAGATGCAGACAGATGCAGACAGATGAATACAATGAGCGTCTGGAGAGTTGTAGAGCGCTGATCAACCAGGGCCGTTTTACAGCAGATTTCACATATAGTTGATTGCTGCAGCTGTAATTGCAGCACTGCATGTGGCTTTTGGAGCGGGCATCAGAAATCAATGCCAGCCCAATGTGAATGTTCCGGCTAGCGAAACATGCCTCCCACCTTTAGACTGGCGCTATCCGGGGGGAGGCAGGATCGGCGCCCTCTGCTCGCGCCTCTCACGACAGCGCAATCTGCGCCCCTCCTTGAGCAACTCGAAGGATGGCTCGTCGGCCGTCGTGGACGACAAGATGAGACCGCCGCAGACGTAGTGATCCAGGGGCCGTCAGTCCTTACAAAGGCCCAGGGAGCCAACCGAGATATGTATGCGGCAGCGCTTGCTCACGATGCGACGTGTGTGCCGTTATTTGCCCCCCCAGATGCCTCGTTCCCGCCGCCATGGACCTCGCTTCTTCATGCCATGCCGAGGCGTCGACAGCGGAGGCCAATCCCGCGGCGCGAGAGGAGTCACGCTGCGCTGCCCCGAGGAGGATGCTGTACGAGGGCCTCCTGGACCGCCCACCCAGCTGCTGCTGCCGTGCTGCCAGCGCTCTCGACGCTTTATCGTGCGGAGTTGTACTGTAGAGCCCACGGGCCAGCTGGCTACGTCATAGGCTTCCACAGTAAGCCCCTTCCGCGCCCCCAGATGTGCCTCCTGAAAGAGCAGTAAAAGGGGCTTTGTGAGAGGCATTGATGGCAGCGCGGCCGCCACAAAGCGCGCGCAGCGGAGCCCGCGAAACAGGCGGCGGACGGTAGGCTAGCTGGCTACCTGATTAGCACACGTAGGAGGGAGGGACACATGCAGGGCGGCGGATGCTCGCTTGTCATTAGTAGAGCTGCAGCGGGTCTTTGTGCTGTCGAATACTGAAGAGACGGCCTACTCTAGTATCGCCGATCCAAGCCCGATTTGTAGAACACGAATCTGAGGAGGCCCGCAAGCCCACCCCTTCGCTGCCTCAACGCCCTCTGTCTCCGTGCACTCCGCTGTCGTCGTGAATATTCAGAGCGAGCAGCCGTTGCTTCCTCTCTTTCTGTCGCCGTCGCCGAAGCTCCGGCCATCTGCGACCCCCTGCCCTCCTTTCCTACGGGGCCACCCCTACACGCGCTCCCTGAGTCCGCGGGGACCTGCTGGCGCTGAACGGCCTTACACATCATCCCTCAGCGACGGTTTGCTCTGCATTTTCGACTGTCACTCCTTTGCGCGCTGCTGTCCCTCGTCCCTACACGCTCCCCTCGAGACTGCGCCCGCCCTCCGTCCGCGACCCAATGCTCCAGTAGCACTCGCCGGCCACGCCTCGCCATCGCAGCGATGTCCGCTCTCGAGACGCACAGCGCCATCTCAAATTTCCTCTCGAACCTCGCAAAGCAACACGATCCCGCCCTCGATGCCTCCATCACTGCGCAGATCGCTGCCAACGGCGCCAAAGCAAATGCCCTCACGCTCCCCGGGCCTAACACCCCTGAGAAGTCCTCTCTCGAACGGGAGCTTGCCGCGCTAGCCACTCGTGTGCAGTACCTCGAAGCTAAAGCGAATGTCGTCGACAACCACACGTTTCCCATGACGCCTGGTGAGCCCGGTGTGACCTCGCCGTTCTTGTATGCTCCCACATCGGGTCCCACGGCCCGCAACGGCGCCCAGCCTGGCCGCCGCAGCTCCACGAAGGACCAGCGAGCAACATGGGTCAGCAACTGGCTGGCTGCAAAAGAAACCCAAGGCAATCCTCAGGCACCCGCAGCAGCGCTCACCGAGGAGCAGCTCAACTACCTGCGCGACCACCTGAACAAGCAGGCTGACCAGATCAAGAACCAGCGGGAGCACATTGACAACCTCAGCGCCGAGGTGAACAAGCAGCTGAGCGGCCAGAAGCAGGCTTTTGAGCACGGCATCGAAGATATTGGAGCGCTCAAGCGCGAGCTCGTCAAGCACCAGCAAGCCAACCTGGCTTTCCAGAAAGCACTGCGGGAGATTGGAAACATTGTCACAGCTGTTGCTATGGGCGACTTGAGCAAGAAAGTTCTGATCCATGCTAAGGAGATGGACCCCGAAATCACTCTGTTCAAGCGGACTATCAATAAGATGGTGGATCAGCTGCAAGAGTTTGCCAGCCAGGTAACCTATCTGGCCAAAGAAGTTGGCACGGAGGGTAGACTTGGTGGACAGGCAAACCTCCCCGGAGTCGACGGCATCTGGGCTGAGTTGACCGACAGCGGTATGCTCAGTCGTTTACACGCTAATTTCGTAACTTACTGACCAATATCTAGTTAACGTAATGGCAAAGAATCTCACGGAACAGGTACGAGAAATCGCGGTAGTTACCACAGCCGTAGCGCACGGCGACCTGAGCAGGAAGATCGAACGACCAGCCAAAGGCGAGATTCTTCAGTTGCAGCAGACGATCAATACTATGGTGGAGCAGCTACGGTCGTTCGCGACAGAGGTTACAAAGGTGGCAAGAGATGTCGGCACAGAGGGCAAGCTCGGGGGCCAGGCTCAGATTGCTGGTGTGCAGGGCATGTGGAACGAGTTGACGATCAACGTGAACGCCATGGCGCAAAATCTCACCACACAAGTCAGAGACATCGCTCAGGTGACGACGGCTGTAGCACAAGGAAACCTTACACGGAAGGTGGAAGCTGAGTGCAAGGGCGAAATTCTGCAACTCAAGAACACGATCAATCGTATGGTGGACCAGCTGCAGCAATTTGCGCACGAAGTCACCAAGATTGCAAGAGAAGTCGGATCCGAGGGCCGGCTGGGTGGACAAGCTACGGTGCACGGCGTGGAGGGCACCTGGAAGGACCTGACTGAAAATGTCAACGGTATGGCCAACAACTTAACCACCCAGGTGCGAGAGATTGCAGAAGTCACGACAGCTGTCGCACGAGGAGATCTCAGTCGCAAGGTCAAGGCTGAGGTACAAGGGGAGATCTTGTCTCTGAAAATTACGATCAATACCATGGTGGACAGACTCAACACGTTTGCACAAGAAGTCAGCAAAGTCGCTCGTGAAGTGGGCACTGACGGTAATCTTGGCGGACAGGCGCAAGTGGACAACGTCGAGGGCAAGTGGAAAGATTTGACTGACAACGTCAACACGATGGCGCAGAATCTCACGCTACAAGTGCGCAGTATTTCCGAAGTCACTCAGGCAATTGCGAAGGGTGACATGAGCCGAAGGGTACATGTAGACGCTGAAGGCGAGATACGATTGCTGAAAGACACCATCAACGACATGGTCAACCGTCTGGACGATTGGTCACTGGCCGTGAAGCGTGTCGCTCGCGATGTTGGTGTAGACGGAAAGATGGGCGGCCAGGCAGATGTACACGACATTGACGGACGCTGGAAGGAGATCACAACCGACGTCAACACGATGGCCCAGAACCTTACATCACAAGTCCGCGCATTCGGTGATATCACAAACGCAGCCATGGAGGGCAAGTTCGCGGAGATCACGGTCGAAGCATCTGGTGAGATGGACGAGCTGAAGAGGAAGATCAACCAGATGGTTTCTAGTCTGCGAGAGAGTATTCAGAGGAATACAGCTGCTAGGGAATCCGCTGAACTGGCAAACAAGACCAAATCAGAGTTCTTGGCGAATATGTCGCACGAGATTCGAACGCCCATGAACGGCATCATTGGAATGACCCAACTTACGCTCGATACGGACTTGACGCACGCCCAGCGAGAGATGTTGACGATTGTACACAATCTGGCCGGGCAACTCTTGACCATCATTGATGACATCCTTGATATTTCCAAGATCGAGGCGAACAGAATGGTCATGGAAGAAATACCATTCTCCCTGCGAGGCACTATCTTCAACGCTCTCAAGTCGTTGACTTCGAGAGCAAACGAGCGCAAGCTCAATCTCGCTTACGACGTTGACAGCTCCGTTCCGGATTACGTTGTTGGTGATTCCTTCAGGTTGAGGCAAATCATCCTCAACTTGGTCGGCAATGCAATCAAGTTCACAGAGCACGGAGAAGTGAGGGTTGCAATATTGATGGGCCAAGACCAAGAATGTGCAGAGGATAACTACGTCTTCCAATTTGCAGTCTCCGATACGGGAATAGGAATCCGTAGCGACAAGCTCAACCTCATCTTCGATACGTTCTCGCAAGCAGACGGATCGACAACGAGAAAGTTTGGTGGAACCGGTCTCGGATTGTCCATCTCGAAGCGCCTCGTCACCCTCATGGGAGGCCGCATGTGGGTCGAATCAAACTACGGAAAGGGCAGCGTGTTCTACTTCACATGCAGAGTCCGCCTAGGGAACCCAGACTTGAGCGCTATCCAGCCTCAGCTGTCACCGTATAGCAAACACGCTGTGCTCTTCGTTGACGAAGGCCACACACGATTCTCAGAACAGGTCGTGGATCATCTCAAGGCGCTCGACTTGACTCCCCTTGTAGTGCACACAATAGACGACGTGCCGGTTTTGGGCTCTCGGGCAGCCAGCGAAATGGGCTTTGATTGCGTTATTGTCGACAATGATCGAACGGCAAGGCAGCTAAGGATTGCTGAGAAGTTCAAGTACATCCCGCTCGTAATGCTGACACCTCGTGTCGCCATCAGTCTGAAGTCGGCTCTTGAAGATGGTATCTCGAGCTATATGACAACACCTTGCCTGCCTATCGATCTGGGCAATGCATTGATTCCAGCGCTCGATGGCCGCGCAGCGCCACTCGTATCTGACCACTCAAAATCCTTCCACATTCTACTTGCTGAGGATAACGCGGTCAACCAGAAGCTAGCCGTTAGGATCCTTGAAAAGTATCATCACACTGTCACAGTTGCGAATAACGGTCTGGAGGCGTTCGAGCACATTCAGCAAAAGAAGTACGACGTCGTGCTCATGGACGTCCAAATGCCTGTCATGGGCGGCTTCGAAGCTACGGCTAAGATCCGCGAGTGGGAGCGCGAAACCGGCTCACCATCCACGCCCGTCATCGCACTCACTGCACATGCCATGGTTGGCGATCGCGAGAAGTGTTTGGCGGCACAAATGGACGACTACCTATCGAAACCTCTTCGCCAGAACCAGCTCATCCAAACCATCCTCCGCTGCGCCACGCTCGGAGGCGGCACGCTCTTCAACGACCACGAGCAGCAGCACGCCATGCACCACATACAAGCACCCAGCATCAACATCTCCCAAGATAGCCCAAACACCACACCCAAAGGCACGCCACGGAGACCTCACATAGAACCGAGGGGCTTCACAGAGCGCGGCACCGCTGCCGAGAGCCCGTCCCTCTTAGCAGCCGACCAGTCCGATCCTGTCGATAGAGTAAGACTACCTTCTCCGTCATCTTTGAAGCGCAAGTGGGCGTGGGGCTAATCCGGATCTTCTAGCTTCTACTTCGATCGCACAGCCAGTAGTTCAAGGTTTGATTCTTCATTCTATACATATTATTCCTTTCGGATGTGCGAGCTGCTAGGCTCGTCAACGTTGTTCTACGTTATCTGCGGATACCCCAGATCGTGGTGCCGGGAGGCATCGCTGGTGTTGGTGTTGTGGAGAGCGCAGAGAAGACACGTGTGTTGTGTTGTGTGTCGTAGGCATTCCCAGCGAGAAAGGGAAGCCCCATCTTCACCCTCTTCTGTTTTCGGCGTACGTGTTTCGGTTGCTTGGGTTGGTAGTCGAGACTTGGTGGGGTAGGGTTCCTGACTGTTGCTTCCTTTTCCTGTCTTCCGTTCATGATTATACTAGCATTTCTGGTGTTTGAGTCCAGGCATTGAATGGGTCTCTATTCTTGGGCATGATAGGATACTGAATGATGAGGGTTTTGCTGTTTCCTAAATTTCTTTTAGACTATCGTTGATACTACTACTTTTGATGTTATTTGTAGTGTTTAGTTGGCGATGAGGAGGGGTGGGTTGACGGCAATATGATGCATGATCACCGATTTGAACGAGTGCTTTTACATGTGTGATGTGATGATATGTTGATTGCTATTGATGCGTTTTACAATTCCAGATTTTCCGCTTCTTCTCGCTCTACTTCCCTGATCGGTCTTCCGTCCTTGATGTCGCCATATTTAGGGTCCGCATAGTCTCCAAAGCAGGCGTAGTCATAATCGGCCAGCTCAATCTGCTTCTTCTGTACTTCCAGGAATGTCTCGAATTCGCACCATCCGTCATCCCTGTTGCCACACTCTTTTAAGCTCTTCCCAAGCGGGATTGTGCGTTGGTTCAACACGAAGTGGACATAGCTCGTTGGAGGACCCTCCTCGTAAACGTGTGTCCCAGATCGTTTCGAACTGACCGGTGCTGGAGCGTTGATGACTTCGATGTCTAAGCGTCCGGCAAAGGGTTCCAAATAGGACAACACGAATTCGCGATCCTTTAGTATGTGCGTAGTCGGCAACACTTTGTTGAACTGGGTAAGACCGAAAGCGACAAGAATCGACAGGATGTTCGAGTCGTGACTAAAGTCGAAGTTCAGCGCTTGATTGGTAGGAAAGGTCACCGTGTTGTTGTCGAGCGTAACATTGATCTGGGCAGCTGGAGACGTGATCACATGGTGTTGCATACGAGCCAGGACTTCTTGTACGTAGCCTGCGAGGGTCAGTCAAAGTCAGTATTGGGAGGCAATGATAGACTTACCCACACCCACGGCGCGGCCAACGGGAGACTGAAAGCCAGCGCCAGCGCTAAAGCCAATGTCAAGAGAGTACTCGAAGCCTTCCCACTCCTCGTATGTAAATAGCCCGCACCAATGAGAGAAGCCTAGGCCGACTGTCTCGTACGCGCAGAGAGCTTGTGCGTTATCTACTATGGTTAACGAAGGCTCAGACACTCTTCAATATCAGACGTACAAGTATCCATGATAGTCCAGTCTAGATCTCCAGAGATGTTGCTTCGCAGGCGAGCATGGGCGTCAGCAAGATATACATCGATCCATTCATCGCGAGCTATACGTTGTAAGCTGCCCTATTCCATCAGACTGTTATGGAAGGATATACCATTTCGAGCCATAGCCCAACTTGAATGATTACAGAGCTTGTAACCAGCCATTGTATTATTAAAGTCATCACTCTCGATAATAAGCTCCAAGGTCGCATTCTGGGTCCACCCAAGCCCAAAGAAGCCAGCCATAAAGTATTCAGCAGACTCGAGCATTCTTCTCTGAGTCGTTGTCCGTGCAATGATCTTGCTCCCGTTGTTCGGATAGAGATGGCCGTACTGATAATAATGCAGCGTTCCTGAATTGAAGAGTTCCATTTTGCCATTGGGTACTAGGATCTCAGCTCCTAGCATGAACTTCCAATTGTTCAGAAAGGAGAGCGGGCCGTGACCCTTGTAATTTCCCTTTGCGTCCATAATCTTCTTCCCAAGCGTTCGCTCAGCAGCTCCACCACTGAACTCAGGGTAACGGCTGCCATGTCGATGTACCATATTAAGCCATGATACGTTCGCGCCCGGGGGCACTGGATACTCATTGACACCGAATCCTCGTGGGTTGGGAAAGTACGGGCTGAGGTTGGCCAACCGCTGGAAGATGTTGTGATTATGTGGGTTGTGCAAGATGGGAACTTGGGTTTCTAGAGGTGTGTTGGGGATGTATGAGGCCCCGTTAAAAGGCGCGATGTTGGTCTGCGCCATCCACGGCGCATCTCCTGTTTGTGTTGGGCCTGCAAAGTCATTGATCTCGGTGTTGAAGTAGTCTGGTGTGTCCAGAGAAGCTGCTGTCGGGGAGGCTGAAATTCACGTCAATATACGAATATTATCGAAGAAATGATCATCTCAATTACAGCGTGAGGTTTGTTGTCTCGTGCATACTTACGGTTCGGCCGATATTTGTTTCCATCTAATGGCCCTTGAGCTTCAAGGCCATGGCTGACTGGCATCCATCAGCATTCTGACCAGGATACCAAACGTTTCAAGGTCAAAATCGGTGTCACTCACGAAGGATCCTAGAGTTGGTCACGCTCAGGGCGTGTAAACAAAGATCTCGCAGCCATCGCATCGTTGCGGATAGCTGGTCAATACGAACACCGCTTTACGTCCAGTAGGCTCAAGTGAATTGAACCTTAGCCTTGCAGCAACTCCGTTTGATGCACACTCCTGAGTCCGTTGAGTTTGAGGTGGTACACAATGAAGCAGGAGTCCGGACGTTTAGCCGAGCTCCCATGGGCTGTGAATGACGCTAGTGATGTCAACACCAGATTCCGCGGAGCGACTACGTCCCTAGAACTCTTTCAACCAACAACGCACTTTCATAGCATATCGCAAATTACAATTTGTTCAAAAGAGGTAATTGAGCTACTAAATCATCATGGCATTTCTACTAATACATTACTAAAGAGTCATGTTGCGCAGACGGCAGTTCCGGACAGCTCTAAAATCGTACGAAACATAAAAACGAAGCGCCGTGCCTACCATGCCCTATGGTACTCATCCTGTTACCTTCCCCGAGCTTTTCATCACAAACACTCGCAGCGCACACTCCTTGCTACAACTCCCTGTGGGTCTCTGCTTTTGATGTGCGACGCGTCCTTTGCTGAGCCCTGTTGTTCTAGGGCCGTTTTCTTGTGACGTTCCTAAGATGCGTATGCCTTGGGGCAATCTACACCCAGTGTCATCTGGAAATATCCCTCCCATTCTAGCAGTCTATGTACTTGCTAGGTCTACAAGGACCTTCGAACCTTGAATGGTTGCACTGCAAGGCGGTTCCAGTCCGCCAACTCAAAGAGTCAAGCTTTTTAGGGCACGACGAGCTTGCCAATCTCCCTAACAAGGTAGTTGTACCCGATTTGGTATCCTTCCAATCCATGATCGAGAAGCCCGAACAGCGGAAGAGGAGCGGCCATGCGGGTACCGGGAATCTGTAACAGTATACCCTCCAGTAGGTTGACACAACCCAGACGATCATCGTCTTCATCATGCAGTGCCTTGTCTATAGCATGGTACAAGACAGACTTGAGAGTGTACTTACCATCGCCGGTAGCCGCCAGCATGGCATCGGCATAGATCGTTCGGTACTCTTCGAATACCCAAGGAGCATGGACCTCTGTTGTCACATCGTATTTCAGACCTTTTACAACCATATCCCAGTCGGTCGTTAGCGGACGCGGCAGAGAAGCATAGCCAAGACAGCGAGGCACGATCCGGCAATTAGACCAGTCGATGATTGCTGTGACCTCGCCCTCATCGTTGACAAAAATGTTCTGGAAATTGAGATCTACGTGAGATAACACGAAGTACTCATCTTCGCCGTCTTCCTCCTCGTCATGGAAGAAGGGAGGGCAGGTCAACAAAGCGGACATGAGATTACGCTCTCCTTTGTAGAACCTAGTCGAATCTTCCTTCTCAGGGAAAACCTTCGCAAAGCTATTCTCGAAGTACTTATCGACCGATTCTTCCACCGGATGCTTGACAAAGGCTGCCTCTTCGCGTAGTTGCTCTGCGCTCAACTCATCAGGAGATCCCTTCTTCTTGGGCTGTTTCGGCTCCCAAGCAGGAACGAAGATTGGATGCTCGAGCTCGGTGTCCTCTTCCGCGAAGGTCAACATCCCAGTATGATCGAATTTCAAAACTGAGAGCTGAGCCATTGCTTGTGCGAGTGTAGTCAGCACCGTTCGACGCTTCTTCGTGCGATCAGCATCAGGTTCATCCGGCTTCAACCAAATGGCATCACCAATTGAGTCAGTTGCATTCTCGTAGAAGACTTCGTACGCTGGCCGACCCTCGATCGCTGTCATGATCGTGAAAGGCGCTCCAAGTTCGTTCTCAAACGTGCTATCGTACCCGATCACTTCAGGAACAGGGACCTTGGTGTGCTTCCGGATGTACATCATGGTCTGGGCCTCAGAGCGAAGCGTCTGAGCATCGATATCGCACCAAAATGCATCGGTACCTGCAACAGGAACTTTGACACAGTATTTGGCAACATGCTCTTCTGTCTTCACTTCGAAGATACGAACGTGATGGAAGCTACCTTTCGCGATATTGATACACTCGATATTATCGAGCTGCAGCTCCTTCAGATCTTTTGACTTGCTTAAGTGTCGCGCGAGGACTTTCCGGAATTGGACATCTGTGATGGCCTCGATGGTAGTCCAATCTGCGCGAGGATTCAGCGGGAGTTCGTCGTCATCGTCATCTTCGTCATCTTCGTCGTCGCTATCGTCGTCGTCGTCTGTGTCGTCTTCCTCGTCCGAGTCGTCTGCTTCACAATCATCATCTCGGTCTTCGCATTCATCATGCTCTTCTGAGCATTGCGAAGTGTTGACCGATGAAACGGAAGCTTTGTCTGAGGAAGTGTCTGGGATGACTGAACCCGTATCCGAGTCATCTGCTGTATCATCCGGGACTTCATTGACCACTTCGATGGCAGGCACGATCGAGTGCCCCTCGTTGTGGAACAGGCTGATAGGCTCCTGAGAATAGATCTCCTTGACCGTTGCAATGGTCAAAGTCATTGGCGGAAAACGAAGCTCCAATCGAGCTTTAGTCTTTCGATGCTTTTTGAAGCAACCAAACATCTCCTTAGCTTTTGCTTTAGCGTTTGCCGCAGCCTCGACAACAGCGATATGAAGCTTCGATGGCTGCTTAGAGATAGGCGCCACCACCACCACAGGGGGCTGTGGGTTCATGCGCCTAGCATTTTGGCCCTGGTCGACAGGGCCAGTACGGTTGAAGTAGTCCATGAAGTTGCGGAAATTAAAAACTCGCTCGAAGTTCATGATGATAAAAATATTCTTGTGGAAAGTTGAAAGCAAGTTTTTACTGCAGGGGTAGCATATTGATTTATACTGATGCCTTGATGCAGATATGACCACAGTGACCACGCAATATGAATGACCATGTCAAGCTACAAAGCGCTCACAGGAGACACTGTCAATGTATAATGTTACTGGAAGTTTACAATGTCCACTTGAAGGCATCTTTAAAATCAACTTCTCGATTCACAATGTAGGGTCCAATACAACCAATCTACCCTATTACCATGTCCGCGTACAAGGTAGCGTAGAGACGTCAGCATTCTCGTCGCAGAATGACGGGACGCTTGATCCATTGTAGATACAGAACATGAGTAGATCGATCTATATATCTCCACCATGACCCCCCGATCTACTTTCCACAATTCCCATTCCAAACACCACGAGCATCTACGACATACACTACAATCACCATGTTTCTAGCTGGCGGTGTTTTCCCTCTCGATCAGATGTACCCAGAGTCTTGGAAAGGTGCTAACTTCAACCCCATGCAAAAGTGCCTGAGGGAAGGTCACGTTCTCACCAAGTCTCATAAATGTTGCGTCGAAAATAACCGTTGTACTAAGAGTTGCTTCATCAATTTGCATTACTTTTTCTGCCAAGCTCCTATGAGAGATGAGAATGGCGACTTCCAAAGGGATGAGCACGATCGCGTGATCTGCTGCTGGGAGAGGGTTGGCGTCAAATGCCAGGAAGGCTGCTGGCTCCACAAGTACAACAACGGTGAGTACATCAACGAAAAGTTCTACCAGTACAACAAGGAGTTCAAACGAGTGTACGAAGGCGCTGACTTGTTCACATTGAAGGACGAGTACTGGCCCTGGTATCTCAACCGCGATGGAACGTACAACTACGGTCGTCCCGAGCCCGTCCCTGAACAGCTGTCATTACCTGCACCAGCTCCAGTCCCGAGCAACGCTCAACCGACCTACAACAAGGAAGACCTGAAGAAGATCGTATTAGAGGTTGCTGTGGATGAGAAGAAGCCCGGTAAGAAGCTCAACGTGCACGAGTTCCGCAAAGCTGCAACCTTCTCAATCATGTGCGCGTTCCCAAATCTGAGCGAGAAGGAAGCAGCTGCTGCGATCAAGGAGACCTACGATGGTGTGAAGCACGCAGAGATGATCGCAGACCAGAAGGCGCGCAAAGAGGCCGACGAGGAAGAGGCTGAGAAGAAGGCGCAGAGGAAGGAGCAGAAGCGCAAGAAGCTGCAGGACAGCAATGAGGCTTCTAGGCAGGGTCAAAAGAAGAAAGCGGGTAGGAAGTAGACTAGGACTTTATCAAGTCTTAGTCTCTTCTACTTTGCTAACCGATCCTCTACAGGTCTTTCCTTTGTACAGATTCAATTGACCAATGATCCACTATGAGCCAACATCCATGATACTCTACGATATCTTATGCTCACGGCCAATGATGCGAGATTATCACGGTGGAGATGAAGCAGATACAAGAACTCATAGGATTATCAAAATGGAGAAAAGAAGAAAAAATAAGAGCCGCGCAAACTGTGGAGAGAAAATTTGCAAAATCGTCAAAAAGGTGTAACCATGATAATTATGTGAATGTTTGGTCTTGTTACAGGCTTGGAACTAATTATGCGCACCGTGTCTTGATAAAATGAGAGATTACGCGATGAGGGGACGGATGTGACATAGTCTGAAGATAGAGCAGTCTGAGGATAGAACTGCTTAGGAGGGGCATTATGCATGGACAATAAGCGGATTCTGACGCCGAGCACTACTGAAAGAAGTTGCTCACCATAGGATAGATGCTTCCGTGTGTGCTACTCGATCATATTCCTGGTTTCTCGTCTCGGGATTGGATGGTTGATGCCCGAGAGTGACTAGGATGGTGTACTGAGTTTATTCGTCCCGAAACCGATTGGGCTTCAGCACTCGCGCGTAAGTCCGGTCCAAGCGTGTCCATGTCCAAACCTGCAGATGGTGATAGACGTCTCTGCAGGGAGGCTCTTGCATGACAAGGGACAAGGGACAAGGTAAAGGGCACGCCAGGAGTTGTTATTGGTCATTGGTTTTGAAAATGATCAGCGGATGTTGACCGATAGTGCGATATGGCGAGACAACCGGGAAGTGGGAGCAAGATTCAGTCGTCGTGATGTTAGTTCATTCAGAAGAATAAGAGCACTAATTAATATCAACTCCGACTGTAGTGCTAGTTGAAGGATTATGATCTTATGCTTCGTGTAGCGCCGACATGGCTCCTAGACCCGGAGGCGACACTTAACGTTTAGTCGAAATGCGTAGCATCAGATGTCCAGCACAGAGCCTCAGGCAACGCGCCAGACTAGCAAACATTTCATGCCCCGCTACTTCAACTTCGCTGTCGCAAAAGCAAGTTAGTGGCCGGAATAGATGCCGAGCTGTGGATCAATCGGGGTATAATTATGCTTCTTCCATTGCTTATCTTTTCTGCGGGTGCGCTCTGAAAGGCCGTCAACACCTTACATAGAGATCTTCAGTCGTTGCAAGCAGTGTGCAACGAATGGCGATGCGGATACACGTCTTTCAAGACGTCTGCTCAGCCCGCTGCGTCGCGAGTCCATTGCTGTATAGGACTGAAGTTGAGGGGTAGTGAGACCGGTAGAAGCCTTGTAATGCCTGATGTGCAACACCTGACACGTCGGGCCCCCAAGAGCAACGTGAGCATCCGTCTTGGAGTTACGAGTTGGCTTCCATCTTCCGAGTGATCGTCGCTGGGCAGAAGAGCGGTGACAGGTCCTCTGTTCCAAGTCGTTGAAACTGCCCATCCCCGAAGCCGGCTTCACCATCGCTTGCCCTTACCCAGAAACGCGAGTAAGAGCGTGATTGTCGCTATTTCAACACTAAGACCTCGAGAGTATTTACCAATTTGCGAGCTGTGTGAGCTGTGTCCGCAACGTGTCGCTCTAAGGGAACAGCCGCGCACGGAGCATGGAGTGGACGTCATTATCTTATGAGATCGGCGTTTTTAAAACGTATAAGAGAACGACTTATGAAAGGTACGATGTCGATTGCGACATTCTTTGCCCAGTCGCAGGGGAGTAGGATTTAAATGCCAGCCAGTGAGTGAGATGGAAGGCGCAGATCCGAACGGGGAGATCTCAAATTGACAGATGGTTGACTCGGGCGCCGGAACGCAGTGCTTTCAATGGTTACTCGATGTCCTTATTTGGGCGACGATCAAACAGAGCCCCTTGTCTCATTGGATTTGCAGCAACTCACGAGAGGGAGTGGAGCGCCCAAAGAGAAGAAACTGTCTACCGGGAACCCTATCATTTCAGTTAGCTGTCGGGTTCACATCTCACTATGGCAAAGCAGCACATCGTCGAGCAGGCGCTCAACAGGTGACTGGGAGCGCTCGCAGGGAGGAGCTAAACACATGTACCACAGTACCCCATCAACGAAGATCTGTATATCACTGGGCCCTTGATTCGACGAAGGAGGCAGCAGGAGTCGCGCACTGTGCCGCGCGAGAATGACTGATCAGCGCCGAGAGTTCCTCCCACCGAGGGGCTTGGATAAATATAGAAGGTGCCGTCGTCGAGCATTATATCCGCTCAACGTGCAAACGGTCCATCCAGGATGCGCAGCGGCAGCTCACAGATTGCAACACATATGGAAAGGGGTCTCCCGCTGGCTGCATCCGACAGAACGCACGTTAGGGGCTGGTGTTTGCTGGTGTGTGGTGGGGGGGGGGGGGGGTTGGAGCCACCTGTCGCCGAGCATGATGCCTTCAGTGTTGCAAGGACGGCAATACGCACGGCCAAACAGCGGGGAGGATA